>JBBPDC010172399.1:0-16913 GCA_037974485.1 Hemigrammopetersius urotaenia | reverse complement strand
TGCCTAGCGGTCTTGGGAATCGAACCCGGACTTTCTGGTCACAGGGCGAATGCCCTAACCACTAGGCTACCAGCTGCGCCATAGTTATATTACACACTATGTTATAGATTGTGCTCATGCAGAGTCTCGTCAGTTGCACGGAAATCAAAAAGTGAGGGGTAAGAACTAAATGATTTTGAAAAGTGGGGGGACATGTCACCCCACTGCTATCATGGTTCTGGTGCCCATGGGCCCATGAGTGATGCAAATTTATTTTTAAAAAGCAATTTTACATTAAGTTTTATTAGAATTTCATTGTAATTGATATTTGTTTTCTTTCACATTTAAACGGCTTTGCTCCAACAGTATGTGAGTAGGATTAGTGTGTGATTATGGAGTTTTGCATGTTGATATAGAGCAGTGTTTTGTAAAGGATGGTGCTTTCCGTGCTGTGTGGGTGGCAGTGGAGAAGTCAGAGATGATGGAACACAGGTGTTACAGGTGTGTTAATGGTGTAAGTAATATATTAAAGGGTATAAAAGGAACCAGGACAGGAGCAGGTGTGTGTGGGTGTGTATGTGTGTGTGTGTGCATTTTTACCATGAAGAGAAGATCTGGCTAGTGCTGCAATCTCCTGAATGGTGAGTGCGCGTCTGGATTTGGGTAACATGTTGTCAGGACCCTCAACATTTACCTGGAAAAACAGGTTTAAAACCACAGGAAGAAAATCATCATTAACAATCGGTTTCTAAGGAACCCAGTTACAGGGATGCATCTCTATCACTTTGTCTCTCTTTTTCTATCACTCTTGTTAACTCCCCAATTTTTTTCTTCATTCTCATTTTAACTCTGTTTTAGTCTGTCTTGCATTCTTCCTCTCTCTCCCCTTTTCCCATTCTTTTCATTACCACTCTTTCATTTTCCCTGTCTTTTTCTCACTCTCTCATTCACTTCCTCCCTCTCTCTCTTTCGCATTCGCTCATTTCTGTTCATCTCTCACTTTCTTTCTAATTCTTACTTTTTCCCTCTCTTTCTGTTTGTCATTTTTTTCACTTTCTTCCATTCTCATTCTCTGTCTTATAACATATTTTCTGTCATTCTAACCTTTCATTTTCAAATGCCCTCATTCCCTTTCATACACACATTCTGTCACATTCTTTCTCAATCTTTTTCACTCTCTTTCTCTCATTACTCTCTCCTCTCACTCTCGCATTCTTTCTCATTCTCATTGTCTTTCACTCTACATATTTCTCATTCTTTAATTAATAATTGAATGAATTCATTCTCTCTGTTTCTCTGTCTCTGTCTGTCTTTCTCTCTCACTCTGTCTGTCTCTCTCTCGTTCTCTCTCGCTCTCTCTCGGTGGCGTGTGCGGCCCGTTTTTAGACAGCGCGGGTTCGGAGAGTTTACCTAGACCGCTCATTGAACCACGCGCCAGAATAGCTGATTGACGGCACGGGGAGGAAAGGGGGGGAGAGAGGATGGGGGGGCGAGCGTGGTATTGAAACACCTTCGACCCCCAGCCCCCAAAACAAGCCTTTCAGTTTATGGCCTCGCTTTCTGCATGTACCACACACGCTCCCTCCCTCTCCGACTGGCCTACTGAACGTGGCGCGTGAGACGCGACAGCAAAACAACCCGCAGCGCAGCGCACGCGTCCTCTCTATCTCTATCTCACTCTTCCTCTACACTTCTATCTTTCTCTTACATATTCTTTCTCCATGCTTTCCTCTTTCTTTTGTCTTCTCTCTCTTTTCAATCTCTCTCTTTCTTTTCCATCCCTCTCTCCCCCTTTCTCTCTCCTCTCTCTCTCTCTCTATTTTTCTATCACGCATACACGCATGCCGTCCGCCATTTGACGTCACTCCACTTAATAAGAGAAGCCGCGCTCAAGACAAAAATAACGAGCTCTAACAGCAGACGGTGGTCTTCTTCCGATTAGAAGCGCGCGCTGCTCGTCTCCGGCGCCAACAGGTTTCATAACAACGCTCCGGAGACCCCCCGAGCCTCGTGGTTAAAAACAGAGACCGTTTCAGCACCGGACAGCGACCAGAGCACAAACCTCACACTGTGTATCACACACACACAGACGCATCTCAGACTAAATCACACACCCCAGACTGTACATCACACATATACACACACCTCAGACCGTATGTCACACACTCACACATCTCAGACTAAATCCCACACACAGACACACCTCGGACTGTACATCACGCACACACACACACACACACACACCTCAGATTGTACATCACACATACACATCTCAAACTGTGTATCACACACGCACACAAACAAACACACACACACCTCAGACTGTGCATCACACACATACACACCGGCTCCTCGCTTGCGCCGCACAGGAACAGAAGCTTTTCCATGGAAAACGCTGACATGCCACGTAGCCGCTCAGCTGCAAACCTCCTCCTGCTTCACACACGCTCACTCACACGCTCACTCACAATCTCTCTCTATCTGCCTTTCTGTTCCTCTTCAGTCTTTCACTCTCTCTCCTTCTCTTCCATCTCCCTCTCTCTCTCTCCTCTCTCTTCCTCTACCCCTCTTTCGTTCCTTCTCTCTCCTTCTCCCCCCTCTTCTCTCTCTCTCTCTCTCTCTCTCTCTCTCTCTCTGTCAACTTTGTAAAAAACGAACATTTCTATAGCAACCGGTCACCATGGAATGATTTTCTCCCGGGAAACGCGGCTTGATTCTCTGATGACGTCACGAGCGCACACACACACACGCACGCGCGCGCGCGCACAGAGCGATGGCTCCGGTTCAGTGGTTTTTCACTGTAAGCCACACACTCACACACACAGCATGCTGCTCTGTAACTGAGCCTGCACACGTTCAGTCACCTGTAGCCTGTCTTTCCTCTGTATGTCTTTCTTTTCTCTGTCTGCCTCTTTGTTTGTTTTCAGTTTTACAAATGGCAAATGAGTAAAAAAAACTGCAGTTAACTGATGGGTCTTTTATTTTCACCTGGAATAGTGGAAAATTAACTAAGCTGTTGTAACTTCAGCTGCTGTTTCCAAAGACAGCGGAGAACATCAGAGTAGCATTAGGGCCCAGTGGTTCCAATCTTCAGCAGGAACCAAAAACCTCCAAGCTGGACCCTCCGGTACTGGGCCAGCAGTCAACAGACAAAGCGCAAGTCTATTTGTTTTGTATCAGAGGTTCTTGGGAGCTGCAGCTTCAGTGAACTCAAATAGGCTTTCCAATAGCATTCTTGGCTTGGATGTAGGAAAATCTAGAAGTTGCATAAAGCCTGTATCTCACATCTCAAATACACGGTATACACTTAAAGGCCCTTTAGGGAACCAAACGTGATTTTTATGAAGATAATCACTCCAAAGAACCCAATTTTGGTGCCAAATTGCAGGGCCACTGTAGATTTTCCAGTCACTTCCTTTTATTTCCCCAAGACTAAGTTCTTAATAAGCACATTATACACTGTTCGATCAGTCTATTTGGGGAAAAAAGGTGTTAGAAATGAATTGCTCATTACTTTGAATGACCGGTGGATAATTAGAAAACTAGCTGGTGAACATTTAATGAAAGTCAGTGAATCGAGAGCAGAATGAGGCCTCTAACGACTGGGAAGGTTTAGTTAATTATAGAATTATCATAGCGGGAAAGGCAAAGAAAATCATTTTCTGCTTCATATATTGAAATCTGTTCTGCCCCCCCCCCCGCTTTTACTAGAGGCTTTACACGGAGTTCTTTTAGTTTGACTTTGAGACTCACTCAATTCCTCTCGATTTTGAGTGTAAGTTCTTAATTCAGAAATTCTGCTGTTCCGTATTTCCCTACACTTAATGTCCAACCCATTTGAAAGACTCAGCTCCAAGGTCAGGTATTCCTGGACAGGATCAAGCCTGCTAATGGCACCCAGGGATCAGTGTGTGGGAATGGTAGCTTGCTCAAGGGTACCTCAGTGGTGCCACTGGCAGTCATGGGGTTTGAACCTGCAGCCTTCTGATCCCTAACCACCAGGCCACCAGCTTGACCCCCTTCCAGTTGACTGACCTCAGATGTCATAAAGCCATAATATGGTTTCACTTACTCTAGCCAGGGCTTAAAATAAATCACTTGAATATTTCCCTGATATTTTCCTCCTTGAAGCACCAATATTATGGACAGACACAAGCAAACAATCTCAATGATAAAGTAAAATGTTACATTATAAATTGTATTTTTATCCATTTATAGATTTTACTTCATTTGCTCTAAGCATAACACTTTTACAATAATATAATTTAAAATAATATAAAAATTTATTTACAAAATAATGTAAAACTCCTTATGAATTTATTTTAGATTTTTAATTTTCTGTGACTATAATGGTTTTCATTTATAATAATGTATTATTTGTACTGATGCATTTTTCTTTTGTTACAAGCATAATAACAATTCATAACAATATTAAATTAATGATTACCAAAAATAATAAATACAAATGTAACTATTCATTGCATTCCTATTTGTTACATTCTCCATGCCTTTTCTCTAGTTTCCTAGACTTTGTGATATTCTCCTGTCTTTTCCCGTTTTCCTGTCTGTGTTGCTGTTTACCTCTGCCACATGTTTGCCTACCATGGGAGTTTATTGTTGTTTTGATGTTAATCTCCACCCTAGTCCCATCTCCTCCTCAGTGTTTCTACCTATGTCTTGTTCCTTTGTCCCCCTGTGATTCTGTCTTATGTTTGCTGGTTCTCTGTGTTATCGCCTCAGTGTTGTTCATGCTTGTTCCAGATTCTGCGTTTCAGTCCCAGGGTTTTCCTCTTGTGTTGTGTTGAGTTTTTGGTCTCTGCATGTCTGCTCAGCTCTGGTCTGTCCTGGCTGTAGAAAACAAGACTTTGTTAGAGAAGGTGGTGCGATGATGGCTTGGACAAGGGAGGGAGTCTAGTCTACAAGAAGGCCAAGAGTTACTGCGCCAGCTTCAGCTCATCCGTGGGGTGAGCAAGAGCACCATGAGCAGCCAGCTGGCCAACATTTCCGGTGACATCCTGCAGATCAGGAAGCAAGGCTCCCTCCCATAGAAACATTTTGGAGGAGAACTAAGGGCATCAGGCTTTGGTCAGGAGGCTCCTGAGGATTGCAAGTAGCCGAATGAGATTGAAGATGCCGATGACCACACTGGAGTGGAGGGGCTGGGGTTCACCTCTGGCTAAGAAATCTTCTAGCCCCTCATGCCTCCTTGGTTCTGAATTGTGGTGGCCTGGCTATTCCTCAGAGGACAAGGCATTGCTGGAGACTGACATCTTCACCCTCATCACAAATGAGGAACCTGTTTTCCACCTTTGTTTCATATGTCTGCTCCTGTCTCTCTCCCTGTATCCAGTCTCCTGTCCTGCCCCCTATTCTGTCTGGTATCTAGTCATCTGTCCTACCCAGTTTCCTGTCTCTGTCTCAGCCCCTTCTAGTCCTGTCTTTTGTCCCATCCAAGACTGCCTCCCAAATGCCATAAATGTTCATGTTTTTGCTCTGTTTTACTTCAGTGTTAGTTCAGTTTTTGCTCATGTATGTTCTGGATTCTGCTGTTTTGCTCTTGTGTTTATCCTGTTTATTTTTTGTTCTCTTTATGTCTCTGTTCAGCCCTGGTTCTGTTTTCGCTTGGTCTTGTTTTGTTTTGTTTAGATTCCCCATGTTGATTAATTGTCATGTGTGTTTGTTGTACTTCTTTTGTTATGAGCGTAATAACATAATATTAAATTAATAATCACCAATGATGAAAATGTTAATTCATGAATTATTAATGAATTGATTATTTATTATTAAGTTGTTTCTTTTTATTTGAAGTGTACTTTCCTATTGTTAGGAACATTGAAACATAATACTAAACTTATAATTACAAGTACAAATAAATATTTGTGTTATTTTATCTGTCTTTTGATATGAGCTTAATAACATGTAATGTTGAATTCATTATTTTAAATTACATTTTGTAATTTTTTGTACTTGCTCCTCTTATTATGCATGTTAGGTTTTTATTAAGCCGAGGTCAAGATAATTGTAAATAAAGCGTTTGTAAAAGAATATTTAACAATGACATCAATATCATATTTATTTTTTGTGCACCTTTCCTGTATGTACAGAGGGGCTTCCCACAAACAGAATAGGAAAATAAAACAGGAAAACATTAATGCAATTGAAATTAAGAACAACTTTTTTATTGAAATGTGCAGAAATGTTAATATGCAGAACTGCCCTTTAATGGTTCACCAGAGGTACTGCAAGGCATATCAAACTCCTGATATGTAGCAGAATAATTTTTTTTTCTTGCGTCTCAAGTTAAATTGCTTCATCTCTGACAAGCTGTCAAGCTCATTACGTCTATCAGCCCACAGCTGAGCCATTCTAATGATGGCCAAAGCAGTGACTGACAGGGCCCAATGCGAGACCACAATGCCTCCTATATATGGCTCCCTTATACAACTGACTGATATGTGGAGGCTGCTTAAGTTTGGGTGCACATCCCTCAGAATCCAGAAGTGGATGATGGACAGAAGAAGGAAGACAGAACACTACTTTCTGCACAGATTGGAGCTGGTCTGTAAAAAAAGCAATGGCACCTCAAAGTACTGGTCCAGATCGTTGAATGGTGTGGCCAGGCCAGGTACCAGACTGGTCCGTGTGTTGCCCAGGAGCGCCAGATCAGAGAATGAACCATCGGCGCTCCAGTCCACTTGCAACCTGCCACTCGCCACTGTGAAAGAGGAAGAACATACTGACGTGCACGAGACCGGTAATAGCCTTCGGTCCGCTGCCATGGCAACCACTAATGATACTATTTGCTCCGTTATCAACAAGTCAGCTAATGCTCCAATGTTCTTCTCACTACAACCATGACCTCTCTGATCTTTCCCCATGTTTCTAAAAGGGCTACCATGGAAGGGGACCCCCCTCTGCTCCGCTTTCTGATGCAGCCATGCTTCCACTGAAAAAGTGGACGGTGCAACATCTGTCATTTTCATGAGAGATGACCAGAGATGCGTGTCTTGCTCTGCCATCCATTCATTCATTCTCTTATTCTGATCTTCATGCAACAGCTTGCCCGTGCACCAACCCACACCCCTCCCCAGACAGTCCCAAATGATTCATGTGAGTACGTCATCGCCACATGAATCCCCACAGGTGAACAGCAGGGGGCACTCATTGTCGCGCTTAAGCATCACTCCCCTCAGGCGAGGCTTTATTGGCTCTGTAAGAAGCTTAGGCAACATGGATGGTATCATTCCCCAGCTAATTCAAAGCATAAGATCGTAACACCTCATATTAGTGTGGTTTATCCAAAGAAAGGCATGGATATAGAGTGATGTTAATGAGCCCATTTCAAGGAAAATCTAGGTTTTCAGTGAAGAGATAAGAGGTTGACATACTACATACATTTTCAAAACGCTCCATTAGCAGAAAGGAAGGCTGCTTTGCAAATCAGGTAAGACAGAAGAGACCCAATCAGGACAGAGCTCATTCATGTAGATGATAAAGTTTGGAAAATGTTCATGTAAAAATACATTATTGCTGCTTTTGGCACATAAGAGCCACACACACATCATAAGTGAGTCTCAAGGAAAAGAAAAGAAAATACAATAAAAAAAATCTTTAAAAATGCAGTATTTTAGTTAGAGATGTATCAGTTGCAGGGCTATTTCAGCAAATAATCTGATATAGGAAGAAAAAGAATGACTCAAAACTAATCCTGTAAAAAATCTAGCCAGAAATAGCATGCACCCACAGTATGTGATGTCATGCTGTTAGTGTTTCTTCCTGTGGGGGTAGCGGAGAGTGTGAGTAGGCTGTGCTCAAATAGCTTATTTCAGAGAGCCTATAAGTTTTTCCTTAGGGCCCACCTATCTCCCCTCTCTCCTAGGTTGTTATTGTTACATGAAGGTGGATATATATAAATAACTTCTGCTGTAATTATAGAGATATTTTGACCACAGTGTTGGTGAATGGAACCAGAGTTTAAAACCTTCACATTGCATGAAATGATTTGCCTGGCGAAAACTCTTTCATGATAGTTTAAAGAAGGTCTTGGCCTAAACATATTTGTAAAACATATATGGTGGTACATATGAGGTGTTGCAAGGCAAAATAGCCACTTAAATTATGGAGAAATTTTGAAAACTTCCCTTCATTGCAGCCTTTAGGTGACCTCTCTAAAGTAGGTTCTACTTTTCAACACCTATCCTAAAACCACCTCCCACACAGCGCTACAGCACCCCTCTGTACCTGTTTCGCAGAAAGGTTGTTATCCAATACCTTTTTCACTAATCACTGTGGTGTCCATTCAGGAGTTAATGGTCTTGTGGCTTCAATCATGAAACTGAATCCATGATGAAAAATGTTTCTGCATGAGAGGTGTCATGTCCCATTAGGCCTAAGGGCACAACTAGTCGCAGGGAGGTCCAGAAGTTGTTCTTGGTTTATTAGTGCGACCTTAGCCTATTAAATGTCTCTCGTTTTCTCTCTCTCGCTCTCTCTCTCTCTCTATCTCTTTCTAGCAGAAGAGACGAGCTTCTCGGGAACAAATCTGAATCATTCCTGTCTGTGATGCCAACCCTGTTGCCTTTGTTTTTTTAAGGAGAACCAAGGGCTCGACTGTAGTTACAAGCCATTGAATGCTTCTGTTACTCTATAAAACTCTTTTTGCTGAGATTGCTGTTGGGTGGAGCAAAAATGGCATTAATAAATTATTTGCATCAGGTGTTCCATCAAAGTCCCTAAAAAGGGTTATGCAAAATGCTTTAGTAAAGGCACTGGTTATATAATATCATGACAACAACTCCCTCAGTCACTCACCCTCTTAACTGTTTTACTGTTTTTACATACTTGTGTATTAATCTCTGACTTGCTTTTTCTCTTTGACAGGGTTTATTATAGTGTGCAACTTAGCCAGCAGTAACTTGGTTAAATAGCTGTTGTTGATTTAAGTATAGCTTTACAGGTTTAAAAACAGTTATGGACCACTTTAAGCACTGATGTACATCGCTCTGGATAAGGGCGTCTGCTAAATGCCGCAAACGTAAACAACTTAAAGAACCATGTAAATGCTTAAAATGTTATTTTTCTAGTTCCTCTCTGTAAAGGTTATAATATATCCTTTTAGAATAGATCACTATCATTATGATAAATACATTATTGTAGAGGAGATCCAAATAACCTATTTATATATTCAAAGGCTTTTACTAAAGAAGCCATGATGAACCACTTGTTTTATGGCTATATAAGACAAACACTCCAACACTCTCCAATCAGGAAACTGCAGGTAAAAAGGCTAAAACCATGTGGGATCAGCTACTGAAGCATAGCGCACTAAACGCCCAGCACAAAAATAAATGGAATTACTGAGGGGCAGGTCTGCTGGAGGTCTGAGCCTCTGCACTGGCCAGCCCAGAGTCCATTTCAAATCTCAGGCTTCTCTGGTGGACCGTGTCGAGTCCATCTGGTCTCAGACCGGTTAGCTGCCACACACCGAGCAACAGGCGGAAGAGTGAGGCTCACACTGGCCACCAGCAGTTCAGGCCATCTGGAGTCTCAAATGACCTCACCTACACTTCATGGTTGTGTGGCGCAGCATCTTTGTTGACCCTCTAAACAGGTCTAAACTTTTTTGGTAATTTTGGTAGCAGAAGAACCTACTGAATTGTTCAGTTTTACAGCTTTTTGTATCTCCCGCTGGTATCAACAGGACCTTGTGGCACTCAAGGGTGTTTGGTAATGCTCCATTTCATTTACCATGAAATTTAATGAGACACAAACAAGACAGAAGTGAATGTAAATCAGGTTGGTAAGGTTCCTCTGACTTTCCAAATGAAAAACCAACTTCATGTCATTCCAGTTGAAATTTACTAGAAACTCATAAATTCCCACTTTCCAGTTCAAATGGAATGCTACCAACAATTTAGCAAATTCTTTATTATCTTAAGTGAAGAAAACTGAGGGTTGTTAAATTGGCAGTAAGTGTCCCAGGATGTAGGTTGATCATTATTTTTAGAATGACTACTTTCAAAAGACTTTGAAATACTCTAATTTTTTGCCAATATTTTCCCAGAAAAATAATATGCTTTTTGTACTCTACGTACGATTGTGTATATTTGTACATTTGTGTGAGTTGGAGCACACTTTCCCTGTCAGAACGGCTAGCTAGAAAAGGTTGAAGAATGGTTTGAGTCTAGGCAAGTAGCCACTGATCTGAGAATGTGAGCTCCAGAACAGTACAATGTTTTGTTTCATTTACAAATTAAGCTAACCAGCAAGTAATAACAACAATAATAATAATACATTTTATTTATATTGCACTTTACAATTTAAAAAAAAGTAAGGCAACTATTCACCAAATTAGATGCTTTAGAGTCATGACGGTTTCAGATGTATGAAGTAGGTGACAAATGAACTACAATTAGAAGGTTCAAGTTCAGGTATTGATGTCTATGTATTTGAATGCAATGTCATTACAGTCATGGTTGGTACAATGGTCAGGCGTCCCAATAATTTTGTCCATATATTATATGCTGCCATGAAAGTAACATCTCTGAATGGAAATAACACAAAAAGCTACAGTTAAAGAGGAATCAAAATTTCAAAATGTCACCAAAATTCAAAGGCTATGTAAACAGTCATGCAAAGTAGTTTCACAGAAAATATATAGTGCTACGAAGTTTATGTGTTCCATGAAACCCATGGAGCACAGCAACAGGCAACCGTATTGCAATTGTGTATCCCAATTCCTAGCCAAACTTCCAAATGCTGCAACTGATTTGCACATTGTGGCCATTTACAGATATGGTCCTGGACCAACCAACGTAACATAGACATAATCTGCATGTTTGGCAGAAGTCTCTTGTTTGCTGGGAAAGATGAGACATTGTTTTGTGATATGTTTTGAGCAGATTTTGTTCTAAAGCACCTTTACAGGTTATTTCTTTTCTTTTCTTTATTATTAAGGTGTATGTGAAGGTAGCAAAATAGTCCATTAGTCCAAAATAGTCCATTAGTCCAAAACCATTGTTTTAGCATCATCAAAATTACATATAAAAATGTGTGCATGTAGGTTCACTGATCGGTTTGGTCAATAAAATGGCTATATTTGTGCTTTAGATCTTTGGTTTCAGGACAGAACCGATTACACATCCAACCCACTCTTTGGAAGTGATTGCTTGCAATTATGCAGAATTGTGCTGAAAATGTGCAGGAATTTGGAAAGATGGGTGGAATTTCCTCTAAGTACTTCCCATGGGAGTATATGAACGCCACCGTGTAGATTTTTCCTAGTTATTAAGATGACAAATTCTTCTAGGTAAAGAAGGCAGATTTTAAAGAATTTTGTTTTGAGTTGAATCTAAGGCACTTGTGTTTACATGTTCTACAGGTAGGCTAAATCAAGGGTGTATACATATTTACATTTTCTGCAGGTGGGGTAAATCAAGGGTGTATACATATTTACATTTTCTGCAGGTGGGGTAAATCAAGGGTGTATACATATTTACATTTTCTGCAGGTGGGGTAAACGCAGGTGTAAATTGACACTATATATATTTAGAGGTTCTACAGGTGGGGTAAATCGAGGGTGTATAAGGGGGTAAAGGTGGTAAAAGGTAAACAATATGGTTTAAGTCCGCGAAGGCGCGAGTCCCGTCTCTTAGCAACAACAGATCTAAACACACCTTAGCGCGCGCTGTCCGCCAGGCACGCGGCGACCGCGCTCGGTGCAGTGCAGCAGCAGCATCCTTCCGTTTCCGTCTAACGTGTTAAACAGGCGCGCACACACACACAGGCACAGTCATTCAGCCAAAGCTCTGCGGCATCCGCGTGCACAAGCGTGCGTTAAACTCCACACGGGGGGCGACACGGGGGTGGGGATAAGAGAAGGAGGATATTCTTACCTACGGGCGATTTAGATACGGCGCAGCCCATCTGATCTCTCTCTCTTATTTACTTCCTTGCCCCCCCGCCTTTCTTTCTCTCCTCTCCTCTCCCCTCTTTTTATATACCCGTTTCTTCCTTTCCCCCCTTTCTCTCTCTCCTCTTCCCTCTTTCTATATCTCCTTCTCTTTCCCCTCTCTCTCCCCAGTTCCGTTTTTATATATCCCTCTCTTCCTTCTCTTTCTCTCCTTTTTCTATATATCCATATATCCTTCTCTCCCCTTCCACCCTCTCTCTCCCTCTCTCTCTCTTTCCTCTCCTTTCTCTCTCTCTCTCTCTCTCTCTCTCTCTCTCTCTCTCTCTCTCTCTTTGCACTCACCCACTACGTCACTTTGTGCAGGATGGACGGCGCGCGGCCGGACAGCGCGTGCGTGTTCGAGATCTCCGGCACCATCGGCTCTCCGCTGCTTCCGTACTCCCGTCTCACACTCGCGAGACGTCCGCGCGCCGCACCGAACAACGACACACCGCGCGAGGAACGGCACGGAGAGCCCTGCGCGCGGACACGGGTTTTATAAACCAAGCGCGCACCAGTCCCGCCCCCTCATTCTCACCAAACTCACAGCCAACTTTGATTGGGAGGAATTACAATGAGTCCGCCCACATCACTTATTGTAATAATGGAAAAACGGACAAAGAGAGAGAACGAAATAGAAATGAAGAGGGAGATAGCAGGAAAGAGACAGAAAGAAGAAAAAAGGAAGGAGCAGGGTGAGGAAGAATAAGGAAGGGAGAGACGGGGTGGTGCGGGATGGGGATGGGGAGAGATGAGACAGTAAAACAGTAAGAGGGTAAAGGAAAGAAAAAAGAAAGGAGGACAGAGAGAAGAAGAAGAAAGAAAGGGAGATAGGGTGTGGTTCAAGAGAGAGAAGAGAGAAAGATTAATGGAAAAGAGGGTAAGAGGTGAGACAATTAGACAGTGAGAGTAAAGGAAAGGAAGAGAGGGAAAGGAAGGAAAGAAAGAATAAGTGTCAGGTATGAAAGAATATAAAGATTTTTGAGAGATGACGGTAAGAAACAAGAAGAGAGAAAGCAAACAAAAGGCAGATGCAAGAGAGAGAGAAAGAGAAAATAGAGAGACAGAGAGAGAGAGAGGGAGTCATTGCGAAACATGAAGAAGCATCTTCATCTTCGGTCTGGTCGTTTATTCTGTGTCTCCTGAGAGGTTACGGATGCAGGGCTGGTGTTGCCGCACGGCACATTCATTTATCAGATCACTCCGATATCGACTTAAAGCCCTGTGGTCACTAATCTCCAAGCTAAAGATCCAGTTACCTGCAGAGCTCGCTTTGAACCCTAATGTACTACATCTCAATCAAATGTTTGATGCACAAATTAAACCGTTTTTCCAAATCTCAGGTTTTACAATTATAGAGTCGGTATTTGTGGCTGTCTTTAAAATATATGGAAGTGAGCGTTGTTTTGATTACTCTGCATTGTCCCTCACTCAGCATACGTTCTTATAATTTCAGCATGAATAAATGAGGTTAAAATGAGTCGCAACAGGTTTAATGCAGCAGTTTTTGTGAAATATCAAAACTGGGTGCTTTTCAGCCACCAGATAGTCTTAAAGACCTACCCCATATTTATGTATTTGTTTATTTATTTATCTGCCAGAATGAATTATATATAATTGTGTGTGTGGTGGGGGGGGGTGTTCTGCTTGTCTGATTACCTGGGCTTGGGCTGAGATTAAGATCAATGGAGATCAGTAGGACTAAAACAGAATACCTGTGCATGAATGAGAGGGAGGACAGTAGTATGGTGAATATGCGAGAAATGTGAAAGAAAGGTGAAGAAGAGAGTGCAGGTAGAGTGAAATGGGTGGAGAAGAATGGTGAGGGTGATTTGTGACGGGCAGGTACCAGCAACTGTGAAAGGGAAGGTGTGCAAGAAAATAGTGAGACCTGCTATGTCGTCTGGTTTGATGGTTTGGAGGCAGTGACACTGACAAACAGACAGGAAACAGAGCTTGAGGTGGCAGAGTTGAAAATGTTAACATTTGCATTGAAAAGTCAGAGAGACAATGATGTTGCGTGACCAAGTTCCCATAGTTTTAACACAACACATTTCCTGTGGTTCTTTTAATGTATTTTAAAAGGTGAACGATCCTCCAACTTCAGAAAAACAACCTGGGAATTTTAAGTAAAGTAAACATTTTAAACATTCAGGGAATCACTGTTTCCAAAACGAACAATGAACATTAGGGGGAACATTTTTACAAGGAGAGTTTTCAGAGCTTTGACTGAACTCCTCTTCTGGAGATCTACCAGCCTGCAGAGCTCAGACTGAACTCTTCTCCAGGAGTTCTATCAACTGTCAGAGCTTGAATTTAAACTTTGCTCTTGGAAATCTGCCATCGATTTAATTCTGTTCTTTTTATCAACCTGCAGTGCTCAAATATACCTCTTTTCCTGGAGATCTACTAATCTGCAGGGCTAATACTGAACTCTCCTCCTGAAGTTCAGTCAAACTACAGAGCTCATATAGAACCCCAAGATTGAGGTGAATATTGTTTGGGCTCAATGGCAGAGGTGTAAAGAGTACCTGAAAACCAGACTTGAGTGAAAGTACAGATACCTTACTTTAAAAATGACTAATAAGACTTGAGTAAAAGTCGTAAAGTATCTGATTTTAAAAGAACTTACATATTTTACTCGTACTGAATGTAGGCTCAAAGAACACCAAGAAATGTGAAAAACACGAAACGGTTTATTTATGAGGTTTTACTTTCTAATATAGAAATGAAATTGAACACCTCAATATTTCAAAATAGCACATATAGGTAAATAGCATCCAGTACCTTCAGCACCCTGCAGAGTGCGATATCGCCTCTTCCGCCCAAGAAATTAGTCATGGCACATAAAGATGCCGACTGGTCGCGCGCAATCACGATGTAATGAGTGACGGTAAGTGTCCGTTCAGATGTAGTGTACATATATTCAATCAAAAATGTCGTTGAGTAGAGAGTAAAAGTTGCTTATATTTAAGTACAAAGTAGCCAAAAAAATACTTAAGTACAGTAACAAAGTCCATTTTCTCAAATACTTTACACAACTGCTCAATGGTCACCAGTTTCCTTGTGCAGCTTCTACTAAATTTAAACAACCAGATCTATAGATCAAGTTGGATCCTGTGATTTCAGGAAACTGGATTTCCAGGAGGGTGACTGTCCTCGCCTGGCCAATTTAAGATGGTTTTTATCCCTAATTTGAATGAGTATAATTATGGGACCAGTGGAGTTCATGCCTAGATTTATCACTACTGATTCTGCTGAGGGTCATCTGAGGAGAATGATCATCTGGGTTAAGTGGACCAGGTTACATTTACATTTACAACGTTTATCAGACACTTTTATCCAAAGCGACTTCCATTCCCTAACTACAGGAGTCAGTCTCCCTGGAGCAACTTGGGGTTAAGGGTCTTGCTCAGGAACCCAGTGGTGGTGCTGAAGATAAGATTTGAACTCATGACCTCTTGGTGCAGAGGCAAGTATCCTACCGACTAGGCCACCACCATACTGACCACAATAGCCCAGGACAAGTATAAGAAATTCTCCTTGTAAGAAAGGCTTGTGGTGTTCCACTGCAATAATAGTGTTGGCTTAAAATCAGATTAAAATAACAATTGGGCTCTCAACTTTCTCCACTTGCTTGTCTTGGTGGGTTTGGGCAGTTATATTAGCAGAGACAGCCTGCAGACGACTTGCATGTGAATGGACAGTTGTATAACCACCAAACGCCCACCTGCGCACTAAACATAGGCACGCGCCTTCGCTCTCACATTCTCGTTTCTCGGAAGCCCACTGGTGGGAGGTAGGCAGGCTTCATTCCACAACAGCCCTGAGGAGTGGGAGCAATAGAAATCAACCAAAAATCCAACAGCAATCACATTCAGTACTATAAAAAAAGCCATATGTTACCAGAAAGGAGATGGAGTTCCCTTTACAGCATATGTTTGAGGCTCACATTTCACCCAAGCCCACTTGAGGTCTTAGAAAAGCTAGTTAGTTACTGAATAATAATTTACTGGTCCCTGTAGACCACTTACCTTAGCGGAATGGCACAACACTCAATTACCTGCAATTGAGCTGGCGGTGCTTAATCGGCATGACAAATAATGATGCCTATGTGTTGCCAAAGTCGGCTTACAAAGTTTGAAGAAAGAAGAAAGATACTATAGTCTACTGGAACTTCAATAATAACTATTAAGACTCCAGTTATAATGACAGTTAAAAGGCTATGAATAAAAACGTACGAAGTGCAAACCGAATCATAAATGCTCACTAAAGGACAAAAGCAATAGGTCCTATTTTTACACATCGCCCCAACATCCCCACTGCCCTACACGGTAAACAAAGAACGTGGCAGTAAACATGCTTGTAACCATTAAAGGGCACATACCATGGAAAACAGCATATTGTCTTGCCCTCTTGAAATAGCATATTTGAAAATGTGCTGGTTATTTTCCATCGTGTAAATCAAGATGTGGATGCATCCCATTTGGAATTAATCATTTTTGTGAGGTCACAAATACATTAACATGTACCCATCTGTTCAGCCTACAGCTGTTTGGCCCCACCTATTCACACAGGCGTTTTTTCCTTTTTTTCAGGCCACATTGCTTTCTGAATGCAGTGCTGTACATGGCAGGAGATCAGAACAGAGATCATTTGCATAGGTCAGTCTTAAAGGAACAGTAACAAATCCAGCCTGTTAATGTCTACTTTGTAGCACTGGTCACTACAGTAGTGGCTGTACTAGTGAAAGAATGTTTATATTGGCATATCTAAGCCACAGTTCAATGAGAAACATTGGAAGTAAGAGTTCAGATGATGAAATTCAGTCAATGGTCATCTGACATCACATGTAATTCATCTATCCACCATAATGAATCATCATTACATGCCTAACTTCAGAGGATATAGCTTTGTGTGTGTGTGTGTGTGTGTGTGTGTGTGTGTGTGTGTGTGTGTGTGTGTGTGTGTGTGTGTGTGTGTG
>JBBPDC010172390.1:0-16913 GCA_037974485.1 Hemigrammopetersius urotaenia | reverse complement strand
CCACACAAAGTTAGGGGCAGTTTTGATGCATGCAAAATGTGCATTTGTCGTATAAGACGCACCAACTCCCCCCCCCCCCCCCCAGTTTTGGGGAAGAAAAAGTGCGTCTTATAGGGCGAAAAATACGGTATGTATTCTGTGGTGAGATTCGTTTCATCTATAAAGTTTGTCTACATTTACAGTATTTGTTGGCTGCCATTGAAGAAAAAGTTCTGGATGTTCCGGCATGATTTGCTTGAGCTTTGGAATTCACACTGATACTGCTTTGTTGTAAAGAAAGCTGAACTACACCTAATTTGACCAGCTAATGTATGGCTTCAGTTTAGGAATCACTTGAGGACTGAATTGCTATGTTCACATCTATGAATAAAGCACATAATATCCTCAACATAAATTATAAATACAAACTAGCTGTGATTGATTAATGAGGTTTTCATATTGGCCTGGTTTTCATTTTCATATTGGCTTCCTGGTTTACTGTTGTAGTATAATTAGCCAGTTAACAGCCTTGAATAAAGGAGGCACATAACATCCTCAATAAAAGACTTTAAAACAAAGTCTGTCATTTCATTGTTTAATGTGAGTTTTGTATATTGGCTTACTGTTGCTATTAGTATTATTAGCCTTGTACTTACAGTTTTGTACTAATTTACAATTTTGTTCATCAGGTAGCCCTCAAAGTGACACCTGACAAATTGAAATCAGAGTTGACAAAAGTGACCCTAATGACAGATGACAACTATTGGAACAGACCTAAATGTAATTGTCTGTGTAGGCTTTCCTGTCAGTCATCATACATACATGTTAGGTGGCTCATATAGGTGTCCTGAAAAATAACAAAAGAACTTAATTAAAAAGAACTTGGAATACTTAATTAGAAAAAAACGAAAAAATGAAAAATGTATGTATGTATGTGATTGATTTTGCAGCTCTGACCACACAAACACAAACACACACACACACACACACACACACACACACACACACACACTACTGAACACACACATATACTCAGTTGAGGTATTCAGATGTTCCCTCTCCAGCTTCTGGTTCCTCTGTGTGATGAGATAGCATGAAAGGGGAAAAATTTTAGTAACATGTCTAAGGTTGGTCTTCAAAGAGGGTACTGTGGCATTTCAGTTTGCAAGGTTCACACTTGAAATCCAAGCTCTCATACTCATAAACTGTTATCACTCTGTGGGAAAAACATACAGACCCAGCCCACTAGGCCTCAACAATCCAGTCAGCAAACAATAGCGAAATTTTTAAAAAAGGGGGAAAAAGCTTCCTCAGGGCAACACACCCAAGCATGTCCGTGTTGTTCTTATTTGATGCCATTTCCCAATGCACTACATGGTTTAATATTTCATGAAATTCCCTCCTGATGACAGCAGCTCTCGATTATATCTGTCAACAGTCTGGAATTATAGGCAGAGTGTGTTCTGGTGGGAGAGCAGTGCTAAACCTGGCATTCTTAGCCCGCCTGAACAAGCATTTTTATTTGCTTCCTTGCAATTTACTCGCTCTTCAGGATCTGTAATTGTTTCAGGAACACACCAGTGAGCAGTATTAGATTAATGCTCACGTTTGATTCGTGGTGCATGACAAATACTGGGACTGCTACACTGATGGGATGTGAGGAGTTGGCCTACTTAAAGCTACAGGAGCGATATTTTTTTGTAGCTCCTGAGCATCTTAATGGCAAAAGCAACTTTCTCACTGTTTGCCCTCACACATAATAACACTATTTGTTAGGATGGGTTTTTAGAAAATATATATAATATATATAAGCAATTAAGTTATTGAGGAACATAATCCAATATTACATATCTATGAGTGGAAAATGTATGTGTAGTTCTAGGATTAGCAGTTCATTTGAAGGGGAAATTTGAGTCAGGTGTTGTCAATCAAAGAGATGAAAATCAAGTGCAAAGAGATGAAAATCAAGTGCAATTGATCCTCATGTGTCTGCTCTTGTGTATCATGATAAAGGAGATTCCTGAGGACCTCAGAAAAAGCATTGTTGATACTCATCAGGGGTGATAAAGGTTTCAAAACCATCTCTGAAGTGTTTGGACTCCACTAATCCACTAATTTCTCACTTTGACAAGCCAGTAGGACAAATGTTATGCGGACAAATGAGATGAAAAAAGCACTTTTTAGTTTAAATGAGAAGTGTTATGTTTGGAGAAAGAAAGACACTGCACAACAACATAGGGTCTCTGAAATATAGCAGTGATGGTGGTATCATGGTTTGGGCCTGTTTCGCTACATCTGGGCCTGGATGGTTTGCCATTATTGTGAAAAAAAAATATTCTTAATTATACCAGCAAATTCTAAAGGAAAACATTAGGACATCTGTCCATGAGCTGATCCTCAAAATAAAATGGGACATGCAGCAAGACCGAGACCATAAGCTCACAGGTAATTCTATCAAAGAATGATCTACTCTTAGTAGTGAGGAGGTTGTTTCAGGTCATAATTATGCAAAAATATTGAACATTCTCAAGGGTCAACTTTTATGCGTACAGCACATGCTGTGCTCTAATAGTTTGTTGTTTTGCTTTTTATTTATTACAGTTTATTTGAAAGCCTGCCTCCAAAAAGACAGCGTTGGGTGTCCTAACAATTTGTCATACCTATTTTCTTACCGCATCAGGAGAAACTAATGACAGTAGAGTTCATTCATTAGTTTGAGGAGCGCTGAACAAGTGAGTTCCTTGTACTTCTTGTTACATATGTGTCCCTGCCTGTCTTGCTGCTGTTTTTTGGTTACGAATGAAGAAAGTTAGCCAAAGGGGTAAGACCAGATGATTAAACAAGTAGAATCAGGTGTGAATCTGTTTGTTTGGAATGAAAGCTGGCAGCCATGGCAGATTAAATTAGGCACCCTTGATATTTGATTTTCCAGCCCAGTATTGAAAATATCTGCTTTTATTTTAGCCTTCCATTTAAAGATCTAATGATGTCCTTTTCTGACAGAATGTTTAACCTGAGGAATGTCCAAAAGTGCAGCTGTCTCCTCTTTTATCATCGGATTTATTTTGGTCTCATAAACGCATGTAGTGCTATTATAAGTTCCGTGAAATGTCTCAGAAAAGCAGTGTGATGTTTTAACCATTCAAATGTATCTAGAACACATTTGGCAGGAATGGAGGACTGCATATGGTTACACTGGGTTTGTACCTCCACATAATTTTAGGACATTTTGCAACAGTCCATAAACACTGAAGAGGGTGTGAAACAAAAGTGTGAGTTTGGTTGTTATCATTAATTTAGCCAAAAAATGGTAATTAATATAATAGTTAAGACAGAAACTGCGATTATCACACAACCCTTATCATTCCTATGATAGTGTCTTTGGCCACTCTGTCTAATGTCCTTTGGCCAAGGCCTGATGTCCAGTTGCACAGAACTAAAAGCTGTCTTGTCTGATGTCAAAAAACCGACACTGATGTTCTGATATGTCCAGTATAATACAGGCATTTGTTTGTGCAGGCATAATATCTGCCCAGTGCATGGGCATATTAGCCCCATCAAGCCTCCTCTACCAATTTTTTTAACCTGTGCAGATCAACAGTCAGGTTTCTATTCTACATTTATATGGTAAAAAATTTCCAACATTCAGTTTTTTCTCTGAAATTACCATTTTAAGCAGATCACTTAAGGCAAAACATTACAGGCAGAAGTGATATTTTTCAGACTTCTGAATGAACTGCATCTATCTGTCAGGTAAAATCCTTTCTCTGGAGTGTTTTCACAATCAAAATACACATTTTAAGTCTATCATCACTCAAAGACTAGATTTTATCTTTTATATTTAATAAGAAAACTCATACATATTTAAAGTGCATTTAAATGCTGTTTCAGGGTAGATCTGTTCCAGTATTAGCTCAGAATCATTTATTTTATCCCAGTATCTAGCATTCTCTGCTGATACCAAGACATAGTATCAGAATTGTGTCGTCTCTGCATGCCTCCATTAGACGTTGGAAAGGATGATCCAGTGAACAGCAGTTAGTTTCTGTTCTCTGTATTTCACTGTAAAGTGGAGTCAGTATATTAACCTAAATCAGACAATCTTACTCAGGCCTGCAGTGTCTAATATAACTTAGTAATAGTTTCACTGTAAGCTATCCCGAGAGTTTAATGTGCCACTTAGGTTCGCTATCTCTTCATGCAATATTTATGATTCTTTCATACCCTTTAAAAAATTGAACAGGACTAAATATTGCATACAGCACGAAAGATATTCACATAATCACCAGCTAAATTAAAGCGTGACTGTATTCTCAGTGCGAACTCTCAGTGCACCCTATAAACAAATGCATCATATCAAATGTGCAAACTGCGCAACTTTTGCCACTGCGGTTTGCCCTCAAGGCGCTCTAGAATAAAATACATTTTTCTAAACATGTTCTCCTTAATAGCATGTTCTTCTTTTGCCGACAGGGTTATGTTTGAGCGTTTAATATAAAAGAATGATCATGGCATTAACTATACATAAACTTATGTCAGTGTAAGGAATGCATTTGGAGATGCCTTTTCTACAGTTGGGATTCGAAGTCCTTGTAGAGTGAAGGGGTCGGTAAAAGAGGTCTTTTTTTGAGCTGGCCAGATTAGAGCCGAACCCTAAGGACCACATATGGCCCAGTGTTCTGAAACAAATTTACTGACCCGTTACTCCAGTCGACAGAAGGGATTATGGGATGTCTGATTTAGATCAGTTCTTGTACCAGCCTCCTCACACAGCCACTAGAGGAAGATCAATATCTCTGTCCAAAGTTTTAGGGTTAAAAAAAGTATTGTTTAATAGTCATTATTAGTTTTCTCACAAGTAAGAAAACCCTGCAGTTTTTGTCAACATACAGCTATT
This sequence comes from Hemigrammopetersius urotaenia, assembly GCA_037974485.1. Classification (NCBI taxonomy): domain Eukaryota; kingdom Metazoa; phylum Chordata; class Actinopteri; order Characiformes; family Alestidae; genus Hemigrammopetersius; species Hemigrammopetersius urotaenia. The sequence goes on along the minus strand of JBBPDC010172390.1, from coordinate 12,037 downwards.
TTCTAAAATTGTAACCCTTAGCTTCATGGAAATCTTTCATGGTATTAATAGATTTTACCTAAAGGATGATTTGCATAACTGTGATAATTAGAGCTAGAGATAATTAGAGCTTGGGTTCTGGCCATAAATGTAAAAACTCAAGAAACAAGTGATGATGCTATTTTGTACTAGTCTCCCTGTAGAATATCTAATGCTATTTTATTGCTAATGCTGGTGCATTTGGCCATTCTGGAGTAAACATGGACATTTGAAGCTGTCGAATCTGTACATATACTGTAGTTATGTGTTATGTTATGTTAGTTATGTTTTACCATAGTTTTACTGCAAATCTTTCACCAAAGAGCTCTGGAATAGAGCAGCTGCCTGGTTGTACTGACAGTCAGTGAAGTATCTAGGACTTCCAGAAGGCCTGGAATGGTGTTTTTCCTCACTAAATTGTTCCCAGCTGTTGTAAATCAAAATGTGATTGCTTGATTCCGCTGTCAGTTCCCAATTATGCTGGTGGTTTAATTTATAACGCAGGCATAACATGGGCGTTTCTACCTAGCTACAACGGATGACAAAAAATCCACCATTATTCGTTGGTCAGGTCTTTAACCCTTTGGTATTCAACTAAACCTTACTAATGGAATAAGAGCACTAAAATATTCAATTTATTGTATAGTACTTTATTATAACAAACACGTATTAAAGCAGATACTTAGGGATTAATAACAACATAATGATTAATTAAATGTATTATTAGTCATTTATCAGAAATGAGGCCAAATTAATGAAAGATAAATAATGTATTGTGAAATACTAACCATTCCCTTTCACTATTAACCAATATACTAAAATAGTAGAAGTGTTTGAATTGCTGAAACATTTTCTGAGGGGAAGTTACATGGCAGAAGGAGCGCATAGCCACCATCATGACTCCTTGGAATGCAAACACAGGGCTTATCTAACTTCTTTACATTGTCTTAATTTAATCAAGCCATTCTGGGTCTGTAATCTCATTATCTGAGGCTGCAGCTCAGGACTGAGAGCGATGATGATCTAGGCTGTTAGGATTAGCTTGGCGTTATCCAGTGTACAGGCCCGTTATTGCTGATCGCTCGCGCAGGTGTCGATTGGTCTCTCTGATGAGATGTGTGCCACTCTCCAGAGCCTTCTGACACTTACATGCCCACAGATGGCTGTCTGATGGAGTCACAGTACTGTGGTGACATGACATAGTAACGATGTCAGGCCAAATGATGGTAAAGGCATAGTAACAAATGTGGCCTTTGTGGTTTAAATCGGTATGGCTAATCGCCAGCCATTCTGGTTCCATTGCCATCTGCTCATCCAAGATAAGATATTTTATAATTTCAAGTCACAGCCGCATGTTATTGGAGGTTTTTGTCTATAACTAGCTTTTTATGGTTTGCAGTGAATGTATTCTGCTTCCATATGTGTTCTACTCTGTATTGATCCGAAGGGAGACAATCTGTAAACCTGACTAATTTAGCTAAAAGCGTGGCAGAAGCCACAGCATCATTGAATCTTTCTGAAAGGGTCAAATATTGATTCCCAAAACAAAGAGGAAGTTCTTTATCTTAGTTTCTACACTTGGGGCACCACAGTATAGTCTGTTGCGGCAAATGGGACTGTTTAAAAGGTGCACTGAATTTACCTGATTGAAGCGAGGGTGGGCCTGTCCTCATTGTGGGTGTGTATGATGTTCTTAGATTTCATGTGAATAATGTCAGTACTAAAATTACTAAATGATTTGCTTGCTCAGTGCTTGTGTGTATTGAATCAAGGGATTCATTCTGAATGATGGATTTGATTTTTAGTGCTATTCAATAAAGAATAGTTTAATTGTACAGTAAAATCTTATAAATGTAGTTGGCTATAATACTACAATTTTTCAAAAGAGTCACATCCTCAAGTAAAGAAAAAAAACACAAAAAAGTTTTAATTTTTTACTCCAGTTGTTCAATCCTATAACAAACATATTCTGTTCAAGTATGTTTGAGTGTTTGAGCATGACATTCCACAAATTCACTTAAGTGATAGGCTTCAATTAAAAACAGTGCTTTTTAAGGGAAAAGTATTTGATTAGTAACAATATCATAGTTTTAATATCAGTATAATATCTGTATTTCCCTAAAATGTTCATGCACTAATACCCCCCAAAGAACACAATGTAGATTTCTCAAAAGATTATTATTATTGTTCTATTAGATTATGTATGTGTCCTCGTGGGAAGGAACAGGCAGGCAGACAGGAGTCCATGCTCAGACGTTTATTAACGAAAAGTAAAATAGGAAAACAAAATGGCGCGATGGCCCTCAGGAGTCAAAAAACCAGAAAAGACACAAGCAGGACACAGGCAGGGTAATGAGGCGATGGAGACATGAGGATACACAGACAGACACGGGTTTAAATACACTGGGACATTACAGGAAACATGAGGCAGCTGGGGAACACAAACAGGAAACAGGTGGGGAACCAAATACACGTGACACAAGGCAAAACAAAAGGCAACACATCTATGGCCCTCAGCCGTGACAGTATGCAAGCACATTTGTGATAAATCAATTGCTGAAAGGTGTCTGATACTAAAATTTCATAATTTCCAAAATATGTTGTGTAAATAAAAAAAGCAAAAATGTTTTTAAAAAAATAAAAGGATAGGAAAGTACTGTACAGTACTGTTGTACTATACCTCTGAATATATTAAGGTGAAAATGATGTGCATTTGAATGAAACAAATCCACAGTTCTCTCTCTCTCTCTTTCTCCCTGCCTTTCTGCCCACTGCTGGATTTAGTGCTGAAGAGCTTCTGAGTTATCAGCCTTCGAGACACAGACTGGCTAATGAGAGCAGAAGCATTCGTTTTGGCCCAAAGAGGTCCCCTCTGCTCTCTCGCTTTCTCCATTTCTTTCTTCCCCTCCTCATCCCTCCTCCCAAAAGCACAGAGCTGATTGCACAACCGGAGTCTCTGCTTATAACTTGTCTGTTCTGTTCATGTTGGTCTCCTGCCTCATTTGTCACTTTTTTTGTTAAATAAGTTTCTGCTCAGTCTTTTTCTGGCTATCCAACTTCACTTGATTCCACATACTAGGCCAAAATGCCCTATTTGTGACCTCTTTGTGTATTGTTTATGCACTGTGTATGTTTCAATGCCTTTTAGGATTAGGACACTGTAGGGAAATTACCACAATACATGATTTCTACCCTTTTTTTCAAAGTAAACCATTTGGGGTGAGGCAATTTCAAGCCCTGCTGTGTTTTTGTGACAATTTTAATACAACTCTGCCAGTCCCAAACTGCCACACTGAATTTACTGGCACAGAATGCCATTTTGAAATTGGCCAAATGTGTTTCATGGTGGAGCATGCTGTAAATGTGGCCGTTTTACAGCTCAACTGGGAATATGTTGTCTTTGCTGGGCTGCAGTGCACTGGTGCATGCTATAGTGAATGAGAAAGATCAATGCAGCATAAAATTACATTTAATTTTCAGGGCTAGTTAGTTGTTGCTATTAGCATCATGGAAATCCAAGTCATCAAAGATGAATTAGAGATAGCTATAGTGGTTCATATGTACTTTGTCCAAAAATGTGTAGTCATTTGTGAAGTTAGCTACTTTAAGGTGCATGCATGGTTTGTGTTTACATATACACAGCTTGGATTGAACAAGTAATATTGGTATATGCATGAATATGCATGTATCACATCTACTGGTGCACCACATTTCGTACTAACATTTGTGTCATACATGTTAACAATTTCAGATAATGCACATTTCTGCTAGTGCCTCCATGAAGTTGAAGTAGTATGATGTTGTAAATAAAATTAATTCTAAAAGATATTCCATATTTTACTTGAAGCTTGAAACATTATATTGTACCTTGTATGTTTCAGTTTTTCATAGATTATTTCAGTAAGTGGCTCTGGCATACAGGGTGGTAGTGGCCTAGTGGGTACACTTGCCTGTTAATCCGATGACCACAAAGTTGCAGGTTCACCCACCCCCCTTCTACCATTGTGTCCTTGTGTAAGACACTTGACCCTTGTTTGCACCAGGGGGACTGTCACTGTAACTAATGAGTGCCACAGCTGTTTCCATTTTTTCTGTCTCCAAAAGGGATGATTGACTTATTTTCTCACAAAATTGATGCTACTCCTTGGAAATAAAAACATTATTGGTTCATTTGACTGTCATTTACTAATCATGTTTGTGGCTAAACATGTTCCAGATCCAGCCAATAGCTAGATAACCCCAATTCCTTTGAGGGTTTCAAGAATTTACCCCTTTTTTCCACCAAAACTTTACAATGAAATCCATTTCTGAAATTTACTTTTTTTATTAGCAGGAGCTTAGAAGGCCCGGATGGTTCCCTTCTGACAGGAATACACATGTATGATCTGAAACAGGCCTTATGGCCTCTTATTGTGGCTTTAACTTTAGTAAGTTTTCCTAGATGAACATTTAACAACCGAAAGCCAGCTGAGGCCACAGCAGTGGTGAGAAATGCCACATCTTTGGCAGGCTGAGCCATCCAAAAACACATATTTTCCTAATGCACAGGATTCAGGCTTAATAAGCAACAAAAAGAGATGGATCCCCACGTACTTTGTCTCAGACTTGGTCACGTTTTTACTTTGGATTGGAATGACTCGCAATACTTCAAACAGCTGCTGGTGTCTTGCAAGATCGAATTAGCCAGAAGGACTGGTTTCGTCACGGCTGAGCACTCGACGTGAGCCAAAATGTTCTTCTCTTCTGGCGCTTCATGCTGTGTAATTAAATCCTCACTTCTGTGATTTGGACAGTTATTTATTTCACGGCATTCCGAAGTGTAACCTGAAAGGTTGTAAAACAAACAAAAAAAATGCATGAGTAAACTACGTTTTCTAAATATTGGCTTTCATCTCGTACGCTTGTGTAATGCTTCATAACCAGGTCTGTAAGCCAATCGTATATGCCCCACATATTTGCACACCTGCACCATTCATCATGGATATTTGCCCTGTATTTTCGAACCCTGGGGGAAGAGCTCCACAATGCAAGCTTAAGCTCCTATTCCATACCAAATACAAGCAGTTTACCAACAGCTGATTCTAATGTAGTCTAGTGCACTCAGATTGGCTGTGTTGGCTGGAAGCATTATGAAGGAATTTGTGGAAAATTAGTAAATAATGTGTCGTGACAGGGGAGAATGGATGCATAACACAGTGCAACTGCAGGAGAAAAGGTGCAGATAGGGATCTCTTCGGTTTTAATAACATTTACATTTCTGGATGTGTATGCATGCGGGGGGTGGGGGGGTTGCACATTTTGGTGTGTATGGGCTTTTGCACAGTTTATGTCACCCCTTTATGATAGCAATATGCCTTCAAATCGGCATAGGAATGTTCCAGCATCTAGTCCTTGTACTTCCAGCTCTGTTATGTGCAATAACGGTTTAGAAAACAACTCCTAACCCCTAAGTTGCCAGTAAATAAATTAGTAATAACATATTTACTAATTAATTATTAATAACATACCGTATTTGTAACCCAGCATTTTCAGTGTGTCCAAAATCGTGCACTTGCGCGATTTTAGTGCGTTGTGCACTCACACTGAAAACCAGTCTAAAACTCAGTGCACTAAAAGTACCCGGATGCTGCACTGAAATCGGGCAGAAAATGCAGTGCAGAACGATGGACACTATGCTCACTAAACACAGCGGAGGGGGCGGGACTTTCAACATGTTTTGAATAATGTCGGCAAACAGTGAAATACAAGCCCAAGCAGAGGCAGCTGGTTCGTATAAATGTAACGTTAATACATTTATTTTACTGATGTACGCTGCGGTAAAACTGGCAGATATTTTGGCGTCTGGAGAATCGCGAGCAAATGTTAGTCCGTCACTTCCGTTAAGTGCGAAACGTTAATGTTCCATTTAGGACAGCACTGACCCACAGCAGTGTGCGCTACAGAAGGCAGTGCACAGTGCGCACTGTGCACTAAATCTCTGACACACTCCCTGTGTTTATTGCATAGTGAATTTCATATTATATATATGTATGTATGTATGCATGTATGTATTTATGTATAGTGTATGTTTCAGAGTATTTCCAGAGTTTTTTTTTACTTTCATATTTTATATTGTTATCATCTGTCTGTGCAGTCTTAACAGAAGTAGGATCAATAATGTTTTCTGATTCTGATTCTGATACTGCTGCAAAATGGGGACTCCTGATTAATACCCTTGATTTCAGAACAAAATTTTGGACACGTGGTGTTTATACACAAGCCTGTGTGTGTGTGTGTGTGTGTGTGTGTGTGTGATGGGTAGAGAATCAGCATAAGGCTTAACCTTCATTCTGCAAACAAGCTCTATTTGTGCATGTCTGAAATTGCCCATGATGACCAGTTACTCCCCTGAGTTCCATATATTAAATGAGTCAGGGTCAATAGCCCCCTGCTGCAACTGAGGCTCAAAACAAACCTTATTAGTGCGAACACGTACACAAATGAGACCTTGCTTGGGTGTCTTCACTTCACCAGCGCTGTTCCTCTTCTTTGAGGTGTTGCTTCCTTTGCCCTCCTTTTTGCTGAAAGTAAAAAGTGGGTCACAATCCGAGTCCTGCTTCCATATATGGGCCTTGTCAGGAATTTGTAAAACTGAAAATAGTAAGTAATTGCTTTGTTGTTTGCACACAGATCTGAAGCTGACATTTCCACTGCTATCAGTTTTAATGGACAGTGGAAAAGAGACGTTCTTAATTAGCTGCATGGATTGATAAATGTCACTAATAAGCCCAGAACCAAATTAATGCCGATGTTGGTTGTAACCCGTTCTTTCTCTCACACCCCCCCAACCACCCCCCCCCCACACACACACACACACACCTCTTCCTTATAACCAGGTGTCTGTGTGTGATTCCTGCTGCTGAAAGATACACCTCGCAGTTTCCTCCTCCCCCACTTCCACTATGTCTTCATCAACACGTCCTCGAAGGTCTTTTCCCCTACAGAAAAGGAGCTTGTTTTGTAGCTCAATAGTTCTGTCAAGTTCACCTTTTCATGAGCGAGATCAACCTACATTCTACCGTCCTCCTCTCTCTCTACACAGCCGGCCTCAGGAGAGCTTTGTTGAATGCTGATGGCCTTGCTGTTTGTTGTTTGTGTAGGGCAAAAAAAGAGAGAAAGAGGGAGAGAGAGAGAGAGAGAGAGCGAGAGAGGCAGACAGAGAAAGAGAGACATGCACATTGTTAAGGAATTAAGTGGTTCTGGGCTATGACTTGTTTTTTGCCCTTCATCTACTTGATCAGTTTCCTTCAGAGCGTGTTTAATGGGCAAGGCTTCGATCTTTTCCATTTGCTTCCAGCTAGGACTGCATGGCATGGACATAAAATGTGATGTTCAATAAAGCTGGATATCATGATGAAGTGAAACATTAAAATATGAGCCCAAACCTGGGTACTGAATGGATCGATGGCTCAAACCTGTGTGTGGTATGGAATGATGGCCAAACCTGTGTATTGTATAGAGTGATGACCCAGATGCAGAAGTTAAAAGATTGAACTAGATCTAGTGGTTAAACTAGAAGATGTTGAAGGGTGGCTGAGATGTTTATCATTATGCAGAACACAGAAAATAAAAATACAAAAATACAATTGTTATTGTTGTTATATGTAAAGGAGCTGGTTGAGTATATCAGGTATTGCCTTTCTTATTCAGAAAGCTTTCCAAGCTTCTATTAGAGAGTCAACATCACCAACCATTGGCAAAAATGTAACCTTATTATATCTTATTGTCAGCATCTTGGCATCTACTAGTTGTATGGACCTCTGCAGAGGCAATTAAAGCCTTGTAGTTAAAGAGCAAACTGAGGCTGTGAGCATCTGTGTTCATTAAAACGGTACGTATATGTGCTTAAAAAAGTCTTGTTTGGAAATTCAGCACCTTTCCTTGTTTGTGGACCCTATAAGGACCCTAGCCTTCTGTGGTGACCTCTGAACCTTTCTGCCAAATTTCATGTGACTGGAATTCATTTCTCCACATGGCTTCATAGAACAACAGTCTAGCAGCCAATTTCAAAGTTTAAATAAACCAAGATAGATCTACTCAAAAATATTTAGGGGCAAGCATTATTATTGTAGTGCAAGTATTCTAGTAAGTGTTATTATGGTACTTGGTTATTTGATCATTTTTACAGAACCTTGGATATTTGTTCATGTTCATTTGATTTGCACAGTATTGCATCACGAGATCATCTGAGGAAGAGACCCTCTCCCAGGGGAAGATGGCAATCATTGGTCTAAAACATGTAATTGACTGAATGCGAGTAAACAGGAGCTGAAACCCTGTAAACAGGCTGTGTGGATGTATATCACCATATAATAAACTGACTGTCCTGCTGTTTATGTTCTGTCACATGTCCATTCTGTAAACGTGTCTAATAATAGGAAAAAAAACAAAGGTTTTATGTGGCAAGTAACAGCAGGGGATGTTGTGTCAGGAGTGATTTACAGCACTGCCCTAGTGTCTCTGTCTCATTCTGTATGACCCATAAAACATGTTTTTTTTTTAATTTGCACACACCTGTGTAGTGTTTATTTACAAAAGTAAAATGAAAATAAGCTAATCTTTTCACAAGATGATTATTGTTATTTGAATGGCAACCCAAGTCTAAGAATGACTCTGAGTCAAATGGCATGTTTTGTTGATATTCATGGTTCAATGGTGAAGTGAATAACACCATCCCATTACAGTGACACCTGTTGATGGGTGGGATATATAAGGGAACAAGCAAACAGTCAGTTCTTGAAGTCATTTCAGGAAGAATGAGCAAAGTCTTCAGACTGTAATGGCTCAATGATTGGCTCAGCGCATCTTCAAAAAGACTACTTTTGTAAGATCTTCCCAGTATGCAGTGGGGAGTGAAGGCTCGGCCTTATCCCATAGAAGAGGTACTGTAACACAAACTGCTGAAAAAGATAATGGTATGTTTTCTTTTCATAATATATCTAATTCGGCAAATAAACAGTATAGTGTGTTCAATTTGTTACCTCTAGAGGATGTGTATTTATTTTCACTCAGAAAAACAACAAACCAGTCACATGACCCGAATGTCCAGACCTACTCATGTTATACCAGCATTAATGACAGCAGTTTGTGATGATTCATGCCAGATAAATTCATTCAGAAGTCATCCGATTTCCATTATACGCTGGTAGGCACTAGATAACGGCTGAATCCATGCAATTTACACATATTCAGAAAGAGAGTTTCTCTGAGATACACCCTGTTACCCCACTACTCAATCACTGTTGCTTCGGTCTATTACTTGCTTCCTGCAGCCAATCAGCAACATTTTTCCAGTCAAACCTGAGAAGCTTGCAGTGGGACTGGTGAATCGTGTGTGTGTGTGTGTGTGTGTGTGTGTGTGTGTGCACATATGTATGGTTCAAAAGCAGCCTCTAGTTGCATTGTATAGTGTCTTTACTCATGCAAATACATAAAGACCTATTTAAAGGTTAATGAAGGGTGTTTTAATTTCAGTATGACATGACTGAATTCACAATAATGAGAGAGGAAGCCATACCTCACAGGACAATTAATTTAATCAAGCAATAAAGTGCTGACCCATTACACACCTGTGCAATTGGAAGTTTGCTAAACACAACACAGAAGGTGGATAATATTTCATGATAGTCACTTACATGTGTGTGTTATATTCTAGATTCTGATTATGATACATTACACTGACAGCAAAACCAGTGTGTGATATTATGATGGATTCACTGCTACTGCCATTGTTATTGACTGTTTTGACCGTGTTCCCTTAATACCGTTAATATCTCTAATCTTCTGTCTCAGTGGTAATGTGTCACTCACACACATATCCACACACTACACACCCCCCAAACTCACAATCCATTTTTTTGGTCACTAAATCAATATCTACCTATCACTAAAGTATTTCAAGGGTCCACTGGGAAACATTTCTCATTAAGTGGGGACCTTGAGTTCGTCAATAATATCTTTTTTTTACTATGGCTATTCTCCAATCTCACCTTTGTAGACTTTTCTTAGTGCTCCAGACCAATATAAAACATGTGGGAACGACATTGATATCAATTTTAGCCAGTTATAGATAAAAATGTCATTACATTAGTTAAACAGTGCTTTAATAATTGATAAGGCTGTCAGCTATAATATGTCAGCTGTCAACAGTCAAACATCATTCTATAAATTCTTCATCTCAAATAGGTAACAGAAAGTTTGTTTTAAATACCATCAGTATCATAGCACAGTGTTTTTTTGCATTTTTTAATTAGCTTGTATTGCTTTTATCTATGATTAGTGTTCAGCGAAGCTTTTTGTGTTTTAATGAGAGCTATAATGGATAATATTATGTACATTTGATTATTAAAATATTCTGAAACAAAAAACAAATGGAGTGTGTTTGGAGTGTAATTGTTTAATATTTTTTGTCAGTCTGAGGTGAAAGAGACTTGTTTATCAAGCTAAATGCTTGTGAGTCAGCAGTAGCTCGCTGTTCCAGCATATCTAAAGAGATCAGTGCTTCCATGTCATTCAAAAACAGCAGTTCATGGTTAGCTTATTTTATCTCAGTCTAGTGGTTCTTCTCAAGTCAAAATGAAATCACACGACTGCTCATATTAAAGCTCTAGTTTGAGAAAAAAATATAAACTTTTTGCAGTATCGTGTTTTACTTACCACTCCAGATTGCTAGCTGTCCTGCTCTCCACTGTGTTTATTTGAGAGTGTGTTGGTCAGCAGGCCTTCCATCCAAAGCAGGAAGATCTTACTCACATTATACCAGGCATTAAAGGCATACAGTAACCCCCAGTTTTACATGCAGCATGACTGCTCCATGTCTTGGCCTTATATTTTAAGGTGCTGTAACCCTCCCCCCTCAACAGTTATCCTAGTTTATTTAGTATTTGTAAGCTGTGCCCTGTCTAAACATGTGGGTAGAGAGAGTTATTTCAACGTTTCTTTTTTGTTCGTTTTCGCTAACCGCTAATGCTAATGTTTTTTTAAGCAAGATTTCTATTTCTAATTTATTATTTATTTACAGGAGTTTAACATGTAATTAAAGTGGGGGCAAATTTAGGGTTTACACTATAAAGTCCCCCAAACTGCTCCCCGGTCACTGAGTTCCTGGCTGCCCCCTGCTTCACTTGGTGAATGGGTTAAATACAGTGGAAGAATTTCGTGCGGTCCACACTGTGTGGTGTGGTGTGATCATGTATGACAGAATGGTCACTTTCATTTTCAACAATAATAGTAATAATAATAATAATGATAATAATAATAATAATAATAATAATAATAGTAATAATAATAATAATAATAATAATAATAAAAAATGTGTTTAATTTGTTTTTGTATTCCTATACAGCATTCTAGATAACATTTAGGACTATATAATCAATATGATATTTAATAGATTTGGATAAGATTGAATGCTTTTGCCAAAAGGTTTGGATGCATTTTACCTGTATTTGCTATTTTATTCATGATTCTGCTTGTGTTCCCAATTCAGCTAGTATTTCTGTAATACATGTGAACAAATGGCGCCTGGAATATGAGCATTACATTCTCAGTTTTCAGCAGTGTATGTTAAATGTGTATTACTATATAAACATGACTAATATTTGCACTGCTAAGTTTTGTCTGTACCAATAGATCTGCTGGACCTCAATATTAGTGTGGGAGGAAGACAGGAACGCATTACTTTTCTAGTCTGCACTCATTGTCAGTTGCTGACTAATGAGGATTGGCCGGGAATATTCTTTCAGTCACCATGTTAGCCAATAGACAGTAATTAGTGGTTAAGCGTTTTGGCATGGAGGCGACGTTTTGGGTATGTGCATCCAGACTGGATATTGCATTGTGTGTTGTGTGCATAGAACCACACCGTCTGACTCGAAGACACACACGCAGACACACACACACAAACACACACACACATACAAACAACACCCAGGGATTGTGACTCACCCTACATGGCATTGAAGCGTGTAAAACTCCGACA
>JBBPDC010172379.1:0-16913 GCA_037974485.1 Hemigrammopetersius urotaenia | reverse complement strand
CCTAGCGGTCGTGGGAATCGAACCCGGACTTTCTGGTCGCAGGGCGAATGCCCTAACCACTAGGCTACCAACTGCCTGCACATGCAAGTGCTTTACTACCACCCCTCTCAGAGGACATCAGTTTTATACAGGTTAAATAAACAATGTCCTCTGTCCCAGAATTTAGTTCATATCTTACCTTTCATCTTGTTTTCAGTTTAGGAATGACTTCAGTCATTTTAATTCCCCATGCATAGTGCTTAGCTTTGTTCTAAACTAAATAATGATTGGACAACCTGAACAGAAACTGCATCTTGTGCAATTCAAGTGCTCTGTCTACCCAGATATTCTATCCAACCCGAAACAAGGAGGGCATAGTATGATGCAGTGGTCAGCCATAACTAGTAGAGCAAACCTTTCACTTTGGATCATAAATATCCAAATGGAGTAAATTTCATAATGGGGCAGAGACAAAGAAGCATTCGCTGCATGTTCATAACAACATGCTTATATCTATTAGTGTCCCAGCTGGTGTCTAGAACTATGTACTAATGGCATTTTTTGTCACGGAATGGTACCAGCAGCTACACCAGTGTAGCGTGGAGGATGAACCCAATCGCAGAGTTGGTAGTCCATGCACTTTGCTATGAGAACGCTCTTGAAAAGAGTAGAGAATCCCACTGGAATCCACATATTCATACACACACAGAAAGAGGTAAACACACGGTTCTTAAGGAACAAGGGTCACGGATTGGGAACTGAGATAAAGACTTAATGGTTGAGCAATGGCTACCTCCATACCTGGCTATTAATACCATGTGATGCGCTCATTTCCAGGTTCCTCCTGCACATCACGTGATCTGTGTGTGACATTTTTGGCCATTCGAGATTAACAGACATTTGAAGTTTGAATAAGACATCCCATTTTTTTATGTGCAGCGTGTAACACTCATATTATATTTTACTTTGTTCCTCAGTAAAGAAGGCTAAGAAGGCCCTGTGATATGTGTATGAAATGTGTATTCCATAGCATCTGACCACTGACAGACAAACATTTCCTAGCTCTTTGGAAACTGGGAGGATCTTCACTCGCTATTGCAGAAGTGGGCTCTCTGTAGAAAATGTGCACATATTTTTACTTTAATTCGACCCGGGTGTCCAACCTTTTGCATAAGAATGTAAGAATAAGAATGTTGATGCATTTCGGTTGTTGATACTGAAGTTGTTGAAATGTGGGGTTTGAATCACATTTTGTAGGCTTATTCTTCTGCAAGTATAGCTTTTGTAAGCTTGCTCTAAACTGTTCCTCTGCCTCCTTGAATTTGTTTGTGATTAGAGTTTGTGTTTGTTTTTTGTTTCAGATTGTTGTAGTTTCTGGGCTGCGGTGATTGCCAGTAGCTGATTGAATTCTTTTCTTCACAGCGTACAGATTACTTGCTGTTCTCTTGCAGAGAGCTCTTGAGCCTTCAGGCTTGATTTATGGCCAGTAACTCTAAAGATAAACATTGCAGGCAGAGGTTTAGTATTGACACCTGCACACAGACTTGATAAAGTCATTCAAGTCTCAAGATACTACCAGCAAACTCATCTGAAACCGAGCTGAATGAAGACAGTGACATTATTTCAAAACCTAAAAAAAGTGTGATCTGTGCTTGTTGTTTTATATCTCTTCATCTTCGTTTGTGTGTGCTCTTCTCATCTCTCTTATTCCATCTGTCCCATCACCCTCTCTGTCTATCTCACTCTCTTCCCCTCACCCCCCCCCCCCTCCCTCCCTCTCTCTCTCTCTCTCTCCCTCTCTCTCCAGGTGCTACATTTGATGTGGCAATGAGGTTTCTGTATGAGTGTCCGTGGCGCAGGCTCCAGGAGCTCAGAGCTTTATTACCCAATGTGCCTTTCCAGATGCTGCTGAGAGGGGCCAATGCAGTCGGATACACCAACTACCCTGACAACGCTGTGTTCAAGTGAGAGAACACACACACAACAAAACCTTGAACTGAGAAACTTCTCATTTCTATTTGTCTCCGCATCATGAAGTATTCACACATGTTAAGGAGCAGTCATTGGTGATTAACTGTGTAACAACCAGATTTGCAAGGTTTTGACGTGACAGTCATGATACACAAGCATCTGAATCCAAAACATATTTCCAAGAACTAAACTGTCTTGTTGTTTTATTCATCCTGAATAATTTGGTGTATTTGATGTACACATATGAATCTTAAATTCCTGGCTTTTCTTTTGTCAATGCTCAAACCAACACATAAACACGAAAACCCAGCAAAAGATCATTGTTGTAGTCTCACTCACAAGTTGTCTCACAGCTGCTGCCATTGCCTCAGGGTTATAATTCCTGTATTTTTAACCTCCTGTTTAAAAAAAGGAGAGATAAGATTCAGATTGTTTGGACGTCAGTGACTGTCAGGTAAGGCAGATCCCAGATTGGATAAATATAAAAATACATGTAACAGCTTTCCTAACAGAGAGACGTTTATGCATTTATCTTGGGAAAGCTAGCCTTGGCTGAGATTTGGACGTTTAGACCGCAAGCACATGGGACAATTGCTGTCCGTGGTCCTGAAACATTTATTTCCCATTACAGTCTCACTTCTCCTTCCCTGCTGACCCTGTCCATTTACTCCATTACACTCTTCTCATGTTCTCGTATACTGTTTGTCCCTGTCCTCTTATGCTCCTTGTTTGCTCACCCACTCTCACTCACATACACACACACACACTTATTGGACCAATGACATGCACATTTTTTATGCTTCAGTATAGGTCTTAATGGTCCCCTAATACTGTCTCTTTCTGATACACAATTGGTACACAATTACAGCCACTTATAGCCAATCCCACAATGAGATTTCCAGAGGATGCGCTGATTCTGTGTCTGTAGCTTTAAATGATAATGAGGAGGAGGGAGGCATGGCGAGGAGGAAAGAGGCGGAGCAAGGTGGGGCATAGGGGAGGGGCCAGCTTGCGGCCACGGTATCATGCCCCGAACTCGTATTAATCTTAAAAAATATCATAAAGTGAAATTTACATGTCATGGGACATTGAAATTTAGGAAAAACTTGCATTCAGCATATAAGCTGGTTCTTGTCCAGACTGGGGATCAAACCTTAGCATAGAAAACCGCTTAGCATAGAAAATCATCAAAATATTTAATTTGAGATAAATATTTATTGGTAATAAGATCTATGGTTTTGCCTTTTTAATATTAAGCAATTTAGACTATTTTGCTGGCAGGCTAGCACTGTTTTTCTCCATATTTTCCACCAAAATTAGGACACTTTGGTCCTGAAAATATAGGAAAATAAACACACAGGGACAAGGAGGGAGAGATTATGAATATACTGGCCTTGAACTGTCTCAGTTTAGACTATCCATCACACTGCTGGAGCTCATCCATGTACAGTGAACTAAAGCACAGATATTCAGTGAGTGTAACTGCCAGCTCAGCAGCAAGACTCTCATTAGATTTGTTTTTTGTGTGTGCTTTCTGTGACCCTGAATACTTTCATATGTCCCAGTCATCCCACAACTGACCCTTTGCTGCAAAGCCCATATGTGTTCTAAAAATTAAACCTAGAAAGGCCAGATTCTCTGTGCTTTTAAAAAAGAGATCAGGCAAATGGAGTAAAAAAAATGCCGTATTTGTCTTAGTAAATATAACCATGGAGACACATTACCAAGAAGCTCCAGAGACACTTGAGCCTTGGCTCTGAATTATACCATACGACCACAAGCATGAGCACATGTATTTCCAATTACAAATATCTCTTTCTGTCTTGGCTCCATGTTGTTTTCTACTTGGCTCATTATTTCAGACTTCTCTCACATGCTGCCTGCTGAGTAGGTTCTGCTTGAAAACTACTAGTAATACTCATAATTCCCCAGTCCAGCCTTTGCCCACAAATATGTTCTTTCAAAGGCTCAGTGAAAGACTGGCAGAAATCCCTTCCAACTTAATAAAAAACTTTTAGTTTTGGTCTAAACATGTGCTTAGAAAGGTCACATTCAGATTGAGTGACAACACCCCACTAGTTTCTGATATCTCCATGTGTAATTTGTATTTTAAAAAAACTCTTTTTAACTTTTTGGGTTGGCACTTTTTGAGTAATCACCACACTTTTTTACTTCATAGCAAATAAATGAATCTTAGAGATTGCACAAAACAATAGCTTAACATTCTGGCTTCATGATATTTCTTCCCCCGGATGGTTCAGGTGATTTGTTGTGGCAGTTCTTAACATAGCTAACCTCCTATTAGACAAGTGACAACAATCTAGTTATCTGCTTCTCATGTTTCACACTGAGTGTCCTCATCAGGGGAAAAATGTTGATTGATAAATATGTATATTGTACCATGGCTTGATACTTTAATAGCAAAATACTTTAATATCTATGGTAGAGTTGAACCAGAGAGGGCACTACAGGAACCCAACTGATAGGAGAGATTGTATCTTTAGAGTGTCATCACTCTTTAATTTGGAACGTGTTGTTAGAAACATCTGATTTGAGCTATGCTAAGCCAAGCCTCAGCTTTATCACTAAAGAACACACACAGTGAACCCTATACACTGGTTATTACAGCATGGCTGAAGTGCTCCAAGAATTACATTTTATCTGTCTTACCATTTATGGGATCTGGATTGCATGAAAACAAAACTACACCCATTCAACAATCAGATCTTTCAGTTCTAGATTAATTGTAAATTGAGAATACACTATAAGTGTATACTGAACTTATCGGATTTTTGCCAGCATTCAACTGAGCAACAGTGTCTAAGAAGCACATTGTTAGTTAGGACACGATTATGCGCATACACCTACTTATAATCTAATGAGACCTTTCCTTGGTCCTGAAAAACATGCAATGCTTCTGCATTCTTTCCCTTTAGTTTGATTTATGATTGAATAATTATTTTCATAACTTCTGCAGGTTCTGTGAGGTGGCTAAGGAGAACGGGATGGATATATTCCGTGTTTTTGACTCTCTGAACTATCTGCCCAACATGCTGCTGGGTATGGAAGCGGCTGGCTCAGCTGGAGGAGTGGTGGAGGCAGCCATCTCTTACACAGGGGACGTTTCTGACCCCATGAGACAGAAATACTCACTGGATTACTATTTGCAGCTGGCAGAAGAGCTGGTCAAAGCAGGCACTCATATACTGTGTATTAAGGTACAGTGTGTAAACACACACACACACACACACAAACAAACTCAGATTTATCTGCACAGAACCATGAGTGTATTATCTAAAGAATATAGTACAGGGGGTTATCAAGTTACACATCAGATCCGTTCCTTTGACAGTAATGTAAACCAAATGTTGGTGTATATTGAAACACCCTAGTCTAAGTCCCTTACCTATCATAACAAATGTTGTTCGCCTATGTGGTCTGTAAGTATGACGTTAATGGTGTAAGCTGAGTGAGATTGGGAGTGAGTGTAAAAGCGGTGTATGTCGAGATTGTCGTAACTCCCTGTTGTTTCATAATAACAGAATACTTTAAAGGAGCTACTGGAAAATGTTGAGTTGTCAAATCAAGAATAATGACAATCCAGTTGAATGTTTGACCGTATTATAGGAAGCTTATAATTTGAGTGAGTATTTGTTTTTGAGATGCACTGCACTGTGTTTTGAACCTTGGGTTTCACACTGCTGCATTTTTCAAAGGCTATGTTTTACAGCATTTGTTCCTGTTACTAAAACCTCAGCTAGTTACTGTTAACTGGATAACCAAAATTAACTAACCGTTGATTGTTAGTCGTAGGTAACATTACCAAGACAATAAAAAATTAACTGAAATCTCAACACCACACTGATTATGTCTTAGCTGTGCCGTAATGTTTCTGTACATACTGCAGTTCCCTAATGGAACACCGGTTCCAAGCTTTTGCCTTTTAACTACTGTTGATCTGCTTGATTTAGATTCTATTTGTCTCCGCATAGTAGTTTAATCTCTTTTTGTAGGGTAGTACCTCAAAGCTTCTGTAATGCTACACACAAAAAACACAGTTATGGCATAAGACACACGGTAGCATGAACTACATTAGTGCCCAAATTGCAGTCTTTAAAATGGACAGAGAGTCAGAAAGATTCAGTATATGAATAAATGAGGTAGTTAGGCTTCAGAGTAAGTTCTTAAATTGTATTCTTTAACGTTACAGGGTTTGTTAATAAAATGCTTCAAACTTTTTTTTTTTATTTAAATGAACAAAATTTCTGTAGAATATTTCTGGAATGCTAAATTGGGGATTGGGCACCCCTGACCCGCAGTAATGTTGAGTGTCTTTCTCTAGGACATGGCCGGCCTGTTGAAGCCTGAGTCAAGTCGTATGCTGGTCACAGCTCTACGGGACCGTTTCCCTGATACGCCCATCCATGTTCATTCCCACGACACGGCTGGTGCAGGTGTGGCAGCCATGCTGGCGTGTGCAAAGGCGGGGGCGGATATTGTAGACGTTGCAGTGGACTCCATGGCTGGAATGACCTCTCAGCCCAGCATGGGTGCTATAGTGGCCTGCACAAAGGGCACCCAGCTCGACACTGGTGAGTGGATCAGAGAGCTGTCAGTCAGTGGTTGCCAGTTACCTGTGTCTTTCAAGCTGTCAGAAAGTTAGTTTAAGTGTGGGCTCTGGTGGAACGTGATAAGAGCACTTCCTCTTGCCAAAAAAATTTTTAATTTAAAATTTATTTAAATGAACTTTCTTGTCAAATTAATGAGTAAAACTCATTAATCATCTGTCACAGAAGAAGCTAACTTTGAGTACATCAAAAAGCCATTATCTTGTATGCGCATTAGTGGGAATATTTTTAGCCATACTGATAAGTGTTTGCGTGCAAGTATGTGTGTATGGGTTTGAGAATGTGGCCAGCAGCTAAAGCACAAAATATAAAGATTTGTTGCTATATTCAAATAGTTAGAGAGTAAGGAAAAGAAAAAGGGAATGTGAGGGGGAAGAGAGCAAGAAAGAGAGAGAAAGAAAGAAAGAAGTGAGAGAAAGGGATAGTGTAAGAGAAAGATGAGTGAGATGGCAGGAGAAAGGCCACAAATAAGGGACAAGGAAAGGAACAGATATAGAAACTGTGAGCGAGAGAGATACACAGAGAGCAAGAGTGAGATAGGAAGACAATTTAAAAAGAGAGAGTAGCGACAGTGAGAGAAAGAAAGAAAGAAGGCAATGAGAGAAAATTTTGAGAAAAATACAGAAAGAGTGGGAGCAACAGAGACTAATAGGGAGAAAATGAAAATCAAAAAGATAGACTAAATGAGTTAGAGTGTAAAGGTGAATGATGTCACCTCTTTATTTTAAGATGAAATAAACCTTAGAAACAGCGACAAACATTACTTTGTTCATTCAGAATGTTAATGAGGTACCAAAAAACATCCAATATTAAGAAAGGGCAGAGGCTAGATGGCACATCAGAGTTTTCTGATCCATCAAAGCAGCTTTTGTACAGAAGGCAACACAGGAGAATATCCCAGGAGCAAAACACAGCAGAAGCACAACAGGAAGACAGCATGAGAGCCCTTAAACCCATCGGAATAAATAACAGAGTTGCCATGGAGGGAGCTTCATAAGATGAGAAGAAAGACTGGAAGAAAAGAGGAGCAAGCATGAAGTTTTAACACAGCTCTTTGCTTTTTCTCTTGCTGAATGAATGCTAGCAGCTTCCATACTTCTGTGTGAAAATGTACAGGAACATCAAGTGCTGCTAAAACCACAGTTTGATCCTAAAAATGCCTAAGTTGCTCATTTAACTTTCTGTTAAGTAAAGCACTGCTTTGTGGGCTTGTCTTAAAAATTGTTAAATTATGTCAGTCACTTTCCAGAAGCAATTCACTGTGCAGGCAGCGGTTCCAGTGAAAAGCCCTGAGACAGTATCCAGAGACACTGATTAAACACTGTAGTCTGATTAATGGCCAGACCCCCCACTACCAGCCACTCTCCACACTACTGTGACACACTCAGCCACAGTAAAACTATAGTGGTCAATGGACTCTGCATTAGTTAATTTAACACTCTTGGTCTTCATTGAACGCTGCTGATTTTACTGCGTGCCGTATTGTAAAACAGGATTTGTGAGGGTCATCAACTGCACATTTCTTAGAACCGTGGAAGAAGAAGAATATTAAGGACCAGTATCTATCAAAATGGCACAGGAATTGAAGCTGCACGAAACATTTTAAAGGAAAGTTTCAAAAAGTGCAATAGGACTTCTCTACCAGAGCTATGAGTGTAATGTAGTCAAATAATAGAATCTTATTCAGTTTGTGGCATATTATAAAGGGGTTATACAGACTGGGCTGTAGGAACTGTGTTTTCTGTCAGATCACCATGATTTTGGATGGTGGCCTAGTGGGTAGGATACTTGCCAAGAGGTCATGAGTGCGAATCCTACCTTCAGCAAACCACCACTAAGCAAGACCCTTAGCACCAAGTTGCTCCAGGGAGACTGTCCCCTGGAGTTAAGGAATGGAAGTCGCGTTGGATCAAAAAAAGCATCTGATAAATGCCCTAAATGTAAATGGATGAGTTGGAGTGGTGTTAGTCTTGCAAAACAAATCATCTAGCACAATTAGTTTATCTCACTAATGCTCATGTGGCTAAATGCAAGCAAATCCTGACTGCAATTGTCCAGCAGCTAGCGTAAATCCTTTCCAGAATGTAATGTTACTTCAAAGAGGAGAAAAACTCCCTTTTAATATCACTGATGTGTAACGTTCTGTGCATGGGAGACTGAGAGGAGGCACAAATGCAAATACATGCAGACTTTATTAAAGCAGACTTAAAGACTATGAAATAAACAACAGTATTATAATCCAAAGACATGGGAAGGGTTACGGATGACCGGCAGGAACAAACACACTGACAGGAACATGTTTACTGACTCAGAAAAGGAAATCCCTGGAAACACCTGGGCAGAGACATGGACTAGACACAGGTGAATACACTGATCAAGATGCAGGACTAAGGATGAGCTGAGAAATAAAACAAATGGCCACATGGCACAAAGGAAAACAAAGCAGCAATGGACAAAACAAGGCATAATTTTAGAAAAAAAGTTGGATGAGCAAGTGTCTACACCAGCGTTTCTCAAACTATGGGCCACGGAGGGCTCCTGCCGGTCTGCGGAGCTTCGCTTCTCAATGCTTCTGTCACAGTGCGCCCCTTCCCCACCCCCTCGACTTCACGGCCCCGCCCCTTGTTTCAGCATTCAGTAAAGTTCAGCTCTCCAGCCATATATATATGGTTATACTTTATTATATATATACAGTGGTTCCCCGCTTAACGAACGCCTCACAGAACGAGATAATGCCACCGTGACTGCGCACGTGACTCACAGAACAAGTGCATTTCACATTTTAAAAAAATGGCTGAATCCGGCCAGACGTGTCTCAAATGAAGACAAAGCATAATAAACTCCCCGCAGAACCAATGCGCCGCTGTAACGTATTGCGTTCCTTATGCGGGGTACCACTGTATAGAGAGAGAGAGGAGTGATACGCCACTTGTGGTCCAGGAGCTCTCGTGGAATTTTTGGAGCTCTCGTGCCATGCTGGGTTGCAGTGAGATGCAGTTAAAATATTTGTGTGAGACCACTTTTTCTCACTCAACAGACACAAAAACAAAGTACAGAAGCAGAAAAACTCAGAAACTCACTCAGAGCAGCTCTGTCAGCTGTCTTGATCGTTTCGACCCGTTAGCGGTGAGAAAGCAGACACACCCGTCGCATTAGAATGTTGGTTTTAAATTATTTTGGGGTCAAAATATCCGTTTCGGTGAATGACCTGTAATTTAATTTATGTTAAGTCAGTTTGCACGTTCAGCACCATCTGTTCAAAGTACAAGTGTTCGAAAGTATAGTTAAAAAAAACCTTCATAAAACACAGAGTGAAAAAAAATTCTAGGCTATTAATAATAATAATAATAATAATTATTGTTGTGTATTTATTTATGCGCAAGTGCAACCCGGGGTGGGGTGGGGTTGGTGATGATCATTTATGCAGGGCCCTGCAGCCCCAAAGCCTGACATGACTGGTCCCCAGGACAAATAAGTTTGAGAAACGCTGGTCTACACAATTAAACAATTAGGACAGTTAGTATACTGTTATCAGCAATATAATTATTATTGGGGGGGTGGGTTATTGTGCTTGGGGTGCCAACAATAACTAGACTCTTAAAATATTTAACTTATATTTTAAGAGTCTCTTTATGCAGATACTAACAACAGTACATCCATGACACTCCTCCATCTAGTTTGCTTCCATCAATACTATCTCCTTCTTATGCATCTCATCCAAAGACATGCATACATAGATGTCGCATTTGGTTCAGCCAATATAGTGAGTGCAGCAATGTAAGAAAGATACTTCCCAAAATTATACTGATTAAAGAATATAGCATTCAAGAACAAGCCTGGATTATGTAACGTAGGGCAGAGTGAAGTGACCACTGACACTGATGTTCATTTAGACATAGACATAGATGGTGGTTGGTAAAGCAAAGAGCATGCACTTGTATAATTGTTTTTCCTCTGGTTTTGTATTACATTTAAGCCATTTTATAAACTGTAGAGGGTCTCTTAACTTGATGAGATTAAACCGTAGTTTTATTTCCACTGATTGTTATTGAGCACATGTGTAATCTAAACCCAGCCACACCTTAATCCATAAATCCATAGTTATATTACATTAGGTGCTTCTTACTGTGTTTTAGGAGCTCTTATATGCCACACACTTTTATGTGCATGAAAGGTGATTCACGGGTTCGTCGATGCATGACCATGTTTTAACCGGAGCGCTAAATTCATCTTCAGCAGTCTAAAAAAAAATTCCTGCTGGCTGGAGAGCCACATTAGCTTGCTACTGTACTCCTTCATATCTGAAATAAATATTAAAGCAGCTGGGTAAACGCTAACGCTATGTGTGACCTAGAATCCTCTGTATTTGTTTGGTTTTTTTTAACACGTGTATGTATGTACATGTCAAAGCACTTTGCACAGCACGTTCAGATTGAGATCACACTCATTTTTATATCAAATATGGGCATGAAATAACAAATTTTTATATCAGCCAGTTCACCGTGCATGTTTAGGAACTTTTTTTAAGAATCTTAAATGCTAGATCATGTTGATTATGTCTTTGATCTGCTGTATTCTCTCGGCTGAAGATCCCCTCACTGTTTCTTAGCCTCAGAAATTGTAATCTAGATTTTCCTTCACTTCTTTAGGCTTTTATTAGATTCTGTATTTAAATTTTGACAGTACGTGCACTGTCAGCTCTTGATTACTGAAGCATTTTTCAAGCAACTTGAAAATTAGACATTAAATAATCAGCAACATGCAGAAATGTCTTACGATTAGGATGAAATTGGATAAGTAATAAGCAAGTTATGGCTGATTTAATCATAAGAACTCATATCATGTGTGTCTCAAAGCATGTGTGTCTATTTACAAGCGAATAATCTTCTCTGTTATATAATAGTACAAAAACAAACAAATTACTATTGTTTTCTTTTTTGATGAACTGAAAATAATTTCTGAAACAGGGCCCTTTTTATTGCACTACTGCCCATAACATCCTTTTCATTCCCTAAAGCATAGTTGAAAGGGTGAAAGGAAATTCTTTGATTCCTATTCTTCCACAACAAGTAAAGAGAGAGAGAGCCCCCCACCATGCTGTCACTGCCTTGACCTTTTAAAACCTTTCCTACCCCCACATCTCCTCTACCCTGCACTGTCCTAGAGATTTTGACCTCTCCTCTGCACAGCCATAGCTGAGATAAGGGACAGCCTGTCTTCTAGAGAGAACAGAAAATATGAGCAGGAGTGCATCCGCTACAGTATACCCTCCCTGCTCCTCACAAAGCCCCTCAGCCCGGCCGGAAAGCAGCTTAGCAGAGTCATTGCAGGAGCTGACAGGCAACCGGCCCCACTCTGGGAAACAAGAACCCAACAGAGACATGGTTAGGTTAAGCAGGAGTCTGCTGAAGGGTTCTCAGACAGGAGCACCTTCAAAGACAAAGAATAATGGAGAATATCCACGTCCCAGTGCACAGACAAACAAAACCACAGAAGGAGACTGAGGTTGCTACCCCAATCGATTTTGTTAGGAAATTCTCCCCGGAGGGAAAGCTCTGCTTAAGCTAGGGAACCAGTATGGTGTCCAGTACCGAAATAATACTCTGCAGCAGTGGTTGTCAGCCCTTCTTTATCAGTGGTCACTAGGAGTACTATCTTCCTGCGGAGTCTAGTTTCAACCACTGTCAGAATTTGGGTCTGCCTTGCTTTCCTAGACTCGTATGAAAAACAGCCTGGCACTGACCTTACTGTACTCCTTCATATCTGAAATAAATATTAAAGCAGCTGGGTAAACGCTAACGCTATGTGTGACCTAGAATCCTCTGTATTTGTTTGGTTTTTTTTAACACGTGTATGTATGTACATGTCAAAGCACTTTGCACAGCACGTTCAGATTGAGATCACACTCATTTTTATATCAAATATGGGCATGAAATAACAAATTTTTATATCAGCCAGTTCACCGTGCATGTTTAGGAACTTTTTTTAAGAATCTTAAATGCTAGATCATGTTGATTATGTCTTTGATCTGCTGTATTCTCTCGGCTGAAGATCCCCTCACTGTTTCTTAGCCTCAGAAATTGTAATCTAGATTTTCCTTCACTTCTTTAGGCTTTTATTAGATTCTGTATTTAAATTTTGACAGTACGTGCACTGTCAGCTCTTGATTACTGAAGCATTTTTCAAGCAACTTGAAAATTAGACATTAAATAATCAGCAACATGCAGAAATGTCTTACGATTAGGATGAAATTGGATAAGTAATAAGCAAGTTATGGCTGATTTAATCATAAGAACTCATATCATGTGTGTCTCAAAGCATGTGTGTCTATTTACAAGCGAATAATCTTCTCTGTTATATAATAGTACAAAAACAAACAAATTACTATTGTTTTCTTTTTTGATGAACTGAAAATAATTTCTGAAACAGGGCCCTTTTTATTGCACTACTGCCCATAACATCCTTTTCATTCCCTAAAGCATAGTTGAAAGGGTGAAAGGAAATTCTTTGATTCCTATTCTTCCACAACAAGTAAAGAGAGAGAGAGCCCCCCACCATGCTGTCACTGCCTTGACCTTTTAAAACCTTTCCTACCCCCACATCTCCTCTACCCTGCACTGTCCTAGAGATTTTGACCTCTCCTCTGCACAGCCATAGCTGAGATAAGGGACAGCCTGTCTTCTAGAGAGAACAGAAAATATGAGCAGGAGTGCATCCGCTACAGTATACCCTCCCTGCTCCTCACAAAGCCCCTCAGCCCGGCCGGAAAGCAGCTTAGCAGAGTCATTGCAGGAGCTGACAGGCAACCGGCCCCACTCTGGGAAACAAGAACCCAACAGAGACATGGTTAGGTTAAGCAGGAGTCTGCTGAAGGGTTCTCAGACAGGAGCACCTTCAAAGACAAAGAATAATGGAGAATATCCACGTCCCAGTGCACAGACAAACAAAACCACAGAAGGAGACTGAGGTTGCTACCCCAATCGATTTTGTTAGGAAATTCTCCCCGGAGGGAAAGCTCTGCTTAAGCTAGGGAACCAGTATGGTGTCCAGTACCGAAATAATACTCTGCAGCAGTGGTTGTCAGCCCTTCTTTATCAGTGGTCACTAGGAGTACTATCTTCCTGCGGAGTCTAGTTTCAACCACTGTCAGAATTTGGGTCTGCCTTGCTTTCCTAGACTCGTATGAAAAACAGCCTGGCACTGACCTTGCTTAACATTTATTTCAGTTGAGATCTGGACGTGGAGCATCCGAGGCTCAAGCTCACTAATCACCTTGTGATGTGAAGGGTTTAAACAAGGATTTGGGGGATATTGTCACCCGAGAGGAGACGTGGTGTAAAGCTCACTTTGTCAGTCCTCCAAGCTCCACGAGCTGCGCGTTGATGTTGTGTGGGTGGCAGTTTGAAAAGATGCGGCAGTTGAATTCTTGCACGTCAGAAGGTGTGTGTATGTGTGAGTCTTTATTCTCACTCACTGGAGGCACTGTCAGAGGACAGGGAAGTAGCTTAAAACAATGAGAACTGGCAACAAATAGCAAGGGGGGAAAAAACAAGATTAAATTTTAAACAGAAATAGATCGTACTGTTCCAAAAATACAGACAATATAGAATGATTCAGTGAGACTAGGAACAAGGTGCTGGGTACCTTTATTACAAAACACGCTTAGATCAGTGAAAAGATTTGAAAACAAACATTTTAGCCACATCTTCTGAAAGGATTTGGTCAGAGCAGCATCTTCTCAGGAACAGTTGTCCTGTATTAATAAGAACACAGGCACCATGTCAACAACACTGACTATTAAAGAGCCTCTGAGCTAGGCTGTGAAAGGCTAAAAATCAGGAATATTCTCTTTTGATGTTCTTCTACAGGCTCAGTAGCTTATATGTCAACTGCTTCTATGACACTCTCACAGTGAGCTACTCTCTCTCTCTCTGATCACAGCCAAATTACAACGTTCCTTACAAAGTCACACACATACACACACACACAGCCAGATAGACTGTTCTATATCAGGAAAGCCTGCAGATGGGTGCTAAACAGTACAGAAGACTTTCACAGTGAAGAAATCCGAACAGCTTAACAACTCTAGACGCCACATGTTCACAGTAAAAGGAGAGAGTTTGGAAATGACAATAATGGAAGTCACCACTGATCATTATGACATGGCCAGGAAGCAAAAACGCCAAAAGACAGGTCAAGACTCCTGATCTACTAATAGAACAGGTGGAATCAAGGCCCTAAATATTAAACATGGGCCTTCTGTATTATAAATAAAACTCCTGCAAGCAGGACCAAAAAGGCATGTGCCTCAGGCGGCTGACATTAAGAGTGGAGTCTGTCGCATCAGTCCTAAGACTGTTCTCACTTGGCACTGGAGAGTCAGCAAAGAAACATCCTGATCATGAATATCTGATGTATTATTAATTCTGTTACTTTTTTTTCCATCAATAGTACTCTTGCACCATTATCATGTTTCTTTACAGTTTCTAATTAAAATGTTATCTACAATGGAAGATCCTGCCTGTATTTTACTGGGAAACAAATATCAAGGCATTCATTGGGAGAAGAAGCATGCAATGCTATACTATATCCTTACAATTTGTAAGTGTATAAAACCAAAGTTTGGATGTTCACAGAAAAGATTATATTCATATTATTCATATTTATTCCTATCCATTGTAACATTGTATGTACTTGTGACATGTAGTGAACAAAAGTGATCAAACCAAATCAAAACTGTCTTATATTTAGGTTTTTTGAAGTAGCTTCTCTTTGTATTGTATGCAGAACCTGATTTTTTTTTTCATTTTAAATGAAATGTAAAATGGAGGAGCGGCATAGCACGCATGCATCTGAGAAAGCACTTTTATGCATTTATGCCTTCAGATAAATGTGTCAGTTTTGCCTGTTACTGCATGTGTTTGTTTTCTCTCTCTTTTTCCCTCTCTCTCCCTCTCCTTTTCTCTTTTATGCACTAACTCATTGAAATCTCTTCCCTCCACTGCAGTACTTTCAGCTCAGCACTCACCCTTGCATTTTCAGTTCTGTGTCTTACCCTACTCTCTTCCTCATTCCGTCTTCCTCTTTTTCTTCCTTGCTTTTCTATGACACGCTGCATCATATCCCTGTCTGATCTAACATCTGATCTACTTTCAGAGACTTCACCTTTGTTTTCGTTGGCAATTAAAAAAAACAGCCTCAGTTGGGCCATAGTAAAATGGGTCAACATGTAGAATTGAAGCTTCTAGTGTGTGACTATGTTTTCTATCACTGTATAAAAGAAGCTTGACGCAGCTTTGATTATTGGATGTACTGATGGTGAACAGTCCATGTGCACACGGCTTCAGAACAGAATTCAATACACATTTGTAAACAACGTGATCGGTCTTTAACATACTTTCTGTTTGTGGGGGCGTATTTTGAAATGTCCTTTAAAACACTGAATGCTCAATTTAACCATTAATTTCATAAGTCACACCTGTGAGTGTGTGTGAGAGTGTGTGAGAGTGTGTGAGAGTGTGTGAGAGTGTGTGAGAGTGTGTGAGAGTGTGTGAGAGTGTGTGAGTGTGTGTATATATATATATGTATGGTATGTATGTATGTATGCATGTATGTATGTATCACAATATAGCCTTAAAATATTCCACTATTATTGATAGGCTGTATCTCCCATCCCTACAAACATATTTGTATACACCAGCAAACCTCTGAACTAAGCTGGAAAGTCAAAAGATTGACACATTTCACTGTAGATTTGTGTATCCAATTAGGAAATTTGCTTCTGATTGTCAACATTTCTTGCTATGTGCAAATCAGATTTAAAATGAGGCTAGAACTGTGTTGTATGCACTTGCCTCTGCACTTATCAGTTGAATAACAATATGTGGATTAAAGTGTGAAATGTGTTCCTATCCATATATTTGCCTGTATGTTACTGTAGTGTGCAACAGTAACACGTTGGAAACCTGTAGAATTTTTGTTAGATCACATTCACTGCACACCAGAATATTTGTAACAGCGATGTTGAAGAATCTCAGTACTATAGATAAGGAATGGATTAAGAGGCAAAAATAGCCACTATTTAGTCTCTACCCTGCAGGCTTAAGGATGTTAGACGAACTGCTTCAGCTGATCTTAAACCGTGAATCAGAAAACAAGGGCAAGAGAGCATGCCAGCAAGAGAATTAGATACAAACAGAAGGAAGAACGGTAATTTACGCAAAAGAATGGCCAAGTTATGCATAGAAATGTTTTTTAAGCTACCTGTGTGTGTGTGTGTGTGTGTGTGTGTGTGTGTGTGTGTGTGTGTGTGTGTGTGTGTGTGTGTGTGTGTGT
>JBBPDC010172349.1:0-16917 GCA_037974485.1 Hemigrammopetersius urotaenia | reverse complement strand
ACACACACACACACACACACACACACACACACACACACACACACACACACACACACACACACACACACACACTGGTGCTCATTCCATTATACTGAATGTCTTTGTTTTATCTCTTCATTCTGTCTCAGTGTACAGAAGGCAGGTTGTCTGTTTTTTGGATAATAGAAACAATAGCACAATGGCTTTTTGGGACTTGCGTTGATTTTGTTGGTCTATAGGGTCATTAATTGTTAATATCTGGGGAAAGCATTAAGTTAAACTGAGCATTCTGTTTAAAGTTCATACATTTTTAATATTTTATATTCAGGTTTGCAAAAGTCTTATAGTTTGAAGCCATTTATAGCAGTAGTGGGTTTCGTTCCACCTGCAAAAACACAAGAGAACATTTGAATAAATGCAAACAAACAAGAAAGCAGTAAAATGTATCTCTTTTTCTAAAAAGTAGTTGATATTTTGCGAGCTGATTAGAACAAAACATGTTTGGTTGCAGATTTCAGCTCGAAGCATTCAGTCATTGCGTGGATTTATAAAGTTTCTTAAGAAACACACATAATTTAATGTAATTAAGAAAAAAGAGACAAATCAGGTATTTGATCAACTTCCCTGGCTTCCATAAGGAAAGAGGTCTGGAAACGGTTACAGAACAAACATAAAACCACTATTTACTGTATTAATGTTATTGTTTTTTATTGTAAGATTAGTGTTTTAATACTAACGTGACATTGGTGCTCAGTAATAAACAGATTTTAAGTTTCATTTTCTGAGACTTATGCACACTTATTTGTCTCTCCAAAACACACATTCAACACCCAAAACCTCTCACAGTGATGTCACAGCGCCCCCTGCTGTTTTGCTTATAGAAGAGAATGCTATCTGGGCCGCTGCCCCTTAATTCAGCATCACTGCTCTTTCAGTTCTACTACTGATGTAAAAAAAAAACCTCAAACAACACTTTAAATAATTAAAGACCACAATAACAAAAGCAGGTCTGACTGAAAAACTTTTTATTTGTTCGAGAACTGGGTCAGTTCCTGTGCTGAGATATACTGGAAAATCAAAACATGATACACTTACTGTACCATCGGTACACCTGTGGAAAAGGGATTTAACTGTATTTAACTAAAACCAGTGTTGGAGTGTTGAAATGAAACTCGTGATGAGGACAGGACATGGCTTTCATTATGCAGTGTCAGATTCCTCCTCAGGTGTACACTTTTGAAGGACCTTCTCCAATGAGAATCATCTTCTGTTTGGTACAGGAACAGTTTTAGATTGCTTGGACCAAAAACTGGATATATTCTGATTCCATTTCAATTCATCTCAAGCAGCTTCAAGAGGCACTGATGCAGAGCTGAGAAGCTCATTTCTGACAGATCCTGCTGTATAATTCCAACTCTGACGCAACCTTTCCATAAGCTCAGTTCGTCCTGAGAAAAGAGAGGGACAGTTGACACCCCACCATCCCTCCGCCCAACACCCCCCCAAATTAAATTTAGGCAGTGAGTAAAATCTTTTGAGATAATCTGATAGCAGGACGGGTCACGAAGAGCAGGAATGAAAGCACGGGAGAATCATTCGCTTTAATGATAGTAATGATCGATACTCTGCCGCCACGCTCTTGAAGTAAATTCAATCACGGGAGAGGCCGGTCCTGGCACGACGTGAAATTAATTTCCATGATAATTATAACTGCAGTGGGCTGGGATCTGATTTCAGCTGGGTGTGCATTTCTATATCAGTATCTTTTGTGTCATCAAGGCCGCGGATTAAAATGAACTCGAGAGCATTTGACAGTCCGCGGTTTCAATTTGGTCGGATCATCCGTTGTTTTTTTTTGTTTTTTTTTACCATCATCCTGATTTAAGTGTCTGGCTGAAGAAAATAATGGAGTTTTGCTAATCTGTCAGTGGAAGACAGTAGATAAGTAGATAAAAAAGTTAGTAGATAAAAAAGTAAAAATGTACAGAAACACATCAAATGATCTTATAATATTCTTACAGTAATCTCACAGTAAGAAACGTGTTGGCTATATTTAGGAGGGTTCGTCTTGATATTTTTCCAGCACATATCCAAAACACTTATGTTTCAAAAGTGCTACATAAAATTGTCACAGAGTTTTGCTGGCGAGTGTGGACAGTAATCTTTCAGCTTAACCCACATACAACCCCCTATCCTTGGTTTCTATCACAGTTCTATACTTTCAATATTGTATAATAATGATAGTATAATATTAATTTTCTGGCCACCTGAGTTACTCTGAGCTGTGGTGGATGGATTTATCCGTGCAGAAATATCCACAAATTGTCTCCTGATTCAAAAAGCCAAGGACATTTACTTCTTTTGCAAACCACTCAAATGTATTTTGTGCCTCGGCACGTTAAATCGTCTCAGGACACTTTTTTTTCTCGGAGAATTATGATTAACCGCCATCCTTTACAGGCCGAGGCTGGCGCTTTGATTTAAAATGACTCCCTGAAAGGAACCCTGTACCTACATTATAATAGGAGCGCTGGCATTGAGGGACTTTGGGACGCGATGACGACGGTAATCTTCAGAAGGACAAAAACGAGCGTGAAAAATGTCAATTAGGTTTTCTGGCAGTCTCTATAATGGTGGAAACAAAAACGAGCACATTCTAGATAATTGAGAGGTCCTTGAAAGGCCCCCCTTCTTTTTTTGGACTGTAATAAGGAGGAGCAGGATTTTACAAGTTTTACATGACGACAAAACTCCATTCGGATTACCTTCAGATTGCTTCAGCCATCCGTTCAGTGCTGTTTATATCCATGTTATTCCCTTCAATTCACTTCTTCAGGCCTTATGTTTCAGACTTGTGTGGTAGCAGTATTTAACATGTTGTATTATTTTGCCTCCTTGGAGCCCAGCCGTATTCCCTTCATCGATCCATGCACTCGTGATCTATTGAGAAAATGGATTTTGTCATGAAACCCACTTTCTAAAATGCTGCTTATTCATCCATTTTCTCATTCTGCTGTTGTTTACCAACATTTTCATTGATACTGTCTTTTAAGGTATATTTTCTACCACGTTTATGGAAAAAAATAATGAATATGGTTTTGTCGTGAGCAATTAATTGAACGAGTTTGGGTTGG
Source organism: Hemigrammopetersius urotaenia (assembly GCA_037974485.1). NCBI lineage: Eukaryota > Metazoa > Chordata > Actinopteri > Characiformes > Alestidae > Hemigrammopetersius > Hemigrammopetersius urotaenia. The sequence continues at coordinate 13,804 of JBBPDC010172349.1, read as the reverse complement.
ATATTATGGGTTTTTTATGGAAATCATTAGCCAAAGCTTTTTCCTGCTCTGTATTTAATCACCGGCTGAATCATGTAAAGTGAGCCAAACAAGAGTTTCCATTAAATTGTCAGCCGCTACCCTCTCAAACACACAAAAGCTCAATTATCCGCTTGCTTGACTCGAGCTGAATAATGGTTTCAATCTTTCATCAGATGACTTTTCTCTTTGACCTCAGGATGTGTAGATGGGGGTGCGGCGCGAGCTAAATAAACTCCGTCACGTCACATTTTTGTGCGATGATAGCCGCTCGTTGCTAAAAGCTCCGCCGTGGCAGGAGGGTGGTATATCATGTCAAACATTTAGCCCTAGAAAGCAATTAGCCAAGGCTCTCTGGGCCGGTTCAATACTCTAATCATTGACTCTTACATTTCTGCTGGCTGGACAACTTAGATAAATTTCTTTACACTTGCTTTGATAATGGTTTCCTTCCTGATAGAGGAGAAAGAGAGCGAGATCTTTAATCCTGTTCATAATTTTTTATAGAAAATACAGCAATAATCGTGTATGAGTGATGATGTTGGAGCAATTCTGACACACATCAGCACTCGGAAAGCTTTGAAAGCCAACAGGAAGAGAGATAGATATCAGAGAAAGAAAGGTAGATAAACAGATAGATATAAACAGACACAGACAGACAGACAGACAGACAGACAGAAAGACATGTAGATAGACACAAAGACAAACAAGCATACAGACTGACAGATAGACAGAAAGAAAGACATATAGATACACAAACAGATAGATAGACAGACAGACAGAAATAAAGACACATTAGACAAACAAGTAGACAGACAGACAGCTGGTGGCCTAGAGGTTAGGGAGTTTGCTCTGAGATCAGAAGCTTGTGAGTTTGAATCCCAGGACTGCTAGTGAGCAAGGTACCATCCACACACACTGCTCCTCATTGGTGGCAGCCCTCTGCTTTACTTGGTGAATGGGTTTAATGCAGAGAAAAAAATTCACACTGTTCACATATTGTGCTATGGTGTGTTCACGCGTGACTATAAGGCGCCACTTTACTTACTTTTAATTAGACAGGCAAGCAGATAGACAGAGAGAAAAACATAGATAGACGAGTAGACAGACAGGCAGGCAGACAGGTAGGTAGAAAGATAGTCAGTCACATTAACACAGAGACAGACAGTCAGGCAAGCAGATAGATACACAGATAGACAGGTGGATAAATAGAGAGACAGGCAGGTAGATAGAAAACCAGGCAGACAGATACATAGACAAACAGACAGATAGACAGGCAGGCAGATAACAGTGCATGGATTGTTAATTAATGGATTGCTATTACAACTGCATGCAAGATATAAATCATTTACTCAGAATCAGAATCAGAAAACTTTATTCATCCCGGAGGAAAAGGCTGAATATATTGAACATTTGTTGAGAATTATCTCACAATTAATTGTGGCATGTGCAAATATTGACGCCTCAGAGCTCGTTTGACTCATTAGGCCTTAATCCGAGTCAGGTGTCGACAATTCCAAACCGTAATAAAGGACGTGACCCTTCAAATCTCTCAGGGTGTTGTGCTCACTCTCAAAAGCCATTGGCTCATCACAGTGGTGGATTGAGGGTCCGAAACTAAAGATAGCTGACTCTCACAAAGCAAGAGAACACCATAAAAGATACCTGAAGACTTCCTGCTTGTATTTTTACCGAAATGTCATTAAGAAATGGAAGTTAAGGAGAACTGTTCGTGTCAGGATGAGATCTGGAAAATATAAAAATATTGCTTAAACTATCTATATACACACATATGCAAAATTATGCTACCCCAATCAGATTGGAACTCGGAGCGCCAAAACATTTGCATATACCGGATTATCTAGATTATCTTAATAACAGGGTTATCTCGACCCTGTTATTAAAGAGAAAATCATTGCATCAGGGAGGACTGATTCTAGCTCTTGTTTACACAGATGTCCCCGAAACACACACCATTTAGAGGTTTCATCATTCTTAAATATGTGTGTACATATATGTGTGTGTGTGTGTGTGTGTGTGTGTGTGTGTGTGTGTGTTCACAGTGCAGTTTGTGTCCTGTTTTGGTGCTTTAATGCTTTGAGACGTCTTGAATGAAGCCATGACTGAGGAAGTGAATTTGCTTCATTCTGGAACTGGACGAGGGAGTTTGATTGTAACTCCTGTTCAGCCGGGTGTCCCTATAACGTGCAGGATTTAGCTAAGCATTAACGTTCCTTCAGAACAGAAGGGGTTTCCCAGAGCTGGTTTTCTAATTTAGCACACACCTGCGCAGGAGAAAGGCGCCTGGCAGGTGTCTGTTGTTTCAGAAGTGATTGATTCCTCAGATCACGAGCTTATCCGTCTTTCAGGCCGCGGTGTGATAATATGTAATTATTCCCTTTTTTAAGTTGCCCCTTAGAACCGGGGTGAAAATAACACACACGTTGCTGGATTTAAGGAAAAACAAAGCGAACCTGAAGGGAAATAATTACCTCTCGGAGCGAGGTTTCAACGGGAAGTGGCCCGGAGCTTTGAAGAAAAAGGGATGACTCTATCAGTCCTTGCTGTGGGAACTGTTTCAGCATTTTAAACATCGCTGCCTCCAGGCTCCTGCGATAATATTGTGGAGACGTCTGTAAACAAATAGAGCTAACCTTGCCATTCAGCAGCTGTTTTTAGGCTCATTTTCTCCTGGGACGCACTTCTCATTCCGCCTTGATGGCTTTGCATTCGCTCGTTGACGTGGTTTGAGGTCACGAGTGTTGCAAGAGCTTGGAATTTAGAGGCTGCTGGTGATTTGAGTGTTCACCATTTTCCTTCCGTTTCATCTCAGCGTCTCAGATATGCTGTTATCGGATGCCAGTTTGCACATCTGGCTGAGTGTTTAGAGATAAAGAGAAGCATTAATGTCATAAAACACTTTATGTGTTCATACTCTTCAGCTGAGCAGAATTGGGGAGGGGATAAAAATGTGGGTTTTACACACAAATTCGCGGAAAAACCAGAGAGGTCCGCATTTTTTTGTGCTTTTTTGTTTATTACTGTATTTACCTGCGCATACCAAAGAAAATGACAGAACATACAGAAGAAAGCGCACATGCATGAATAATAGTACAGTCTACACAGGGGTAACATAGGTATTTTGCATTCTAGCACTGCGGGAGACAGCAGTCTCGATATGGTTCCGGAGGGTGGTGGGGGTGGTCATTTTGGGCTGTGAAGACTGAAAACTGGGGCACATTTTGCATACCACTTACATCTGTATGTGCTTGCATACCTTTTAGATCCCCCCATATATATATATGCATAGAAACTGGGGTCAAAGTGATTTTTTATGTCCTGTTTTTGTTTTTTTATGTTCTTTAATGTTTTTGAGAATGATTATTAACAATAAATGAAAATGACAGACCTCATGTTATGACTTATCATGCGTGGCTGACAGGTTAATGAAATTAGACGCTCATAACATTTAACACCCTTCAAATAGAATAATGAAACCTAAGCAGTGTGGAGGAGCATCAGGAGACTGTGGAGATAATGAATGAATGTAAGGAATGCATTAAAGACACTATGATAGGCCTGTCTTTGGGGAGTACGGCTCTCAGCTCTGATGGAAATGATACCTTGGCAGTGCTTTAAGGCAACACTTCTATTATTAGCAAATCTAGTTTTCCATTAGGGGTAGGAATCTCTGCAGACCCTGAGACTTGATATCACTATATGATTCCATCATACTAAGTATCATAATATGTTATACTGTGGTATGTTGTGAGTTATGGGTAAAGGTAGGTAAACTGGTATTTGGCACATGTCCTGATCCAGAGCAACTTACAGTCTTACAAGCATTAGTTATGCTTGCCTGCACCATTCTGGACTGTTAAAATTGTTTTTATTATTTTTTCGTCATTTTTTTGTCGCTACAGTACAGTGTACAGTATATTTATGTCCATTTCCTTTTTCTGTGGCTTAGTTGTGTTTTTATGTTCTAGATTACTATGTTATGACAGTGTTAGGATCAGACACACACACACACACACACACACACACAGAGCAAAAAAATGGTAGAGAGAAGAAAGACTGATATCACCAATCTCCATCCACTGAAAAAGAAATGAAACCCTGCAGTGTGGGATTACTCTGGACGTCCCAGAATGGAATTCTGGGTTTTTCCTTGAGGCTGGAGATCCATACAGGCACACAGTAACAGCCGAAGGAGGACGTGTCAAACATGATCGCCCATCTTCCAGAATGCCATCCCTCCATGCAGATCAGAGTGTGTCCCGTTTATAACTTCAATCCCAACTGACAAAAACGTGTAAACATTTCAATGGCAGTAATAAAATGAGCTCATTTTCCACATTCCAGCGCTTGGCTTTCCATTCAATAACCTCTGACTTACAAACACACACACACTTACACACACACACACACATACACACTGATCCAATCTCACCTCATAAAGACCCACACAAAGTTTCTAGGCTTGAGGGGCTGATGATCTTCTCTTGTTAATGTTGTTTAAAATATTTCTTTCTTTCTGGAGAGTGATCTCTGTTAGAGAGCCCAGTCCGCTTCCCCTCCTCAGCTCTTTTGTTTAAAGGAGAGGTATACAGATTTTTTCTTTATTTCATTTGAAGAATAGAGGCTTTTACACATATTTACATGTAAGAATAGTTTTCAATTTCTACTGTAACAAAATCAAAACCCTGCTTTCATTCCTTTAAGGGTTAATGTAAATGATAATAATGGTAGCATGTATAATTAAAATATTTGTAATCTACCAATGCAGCTCTATGTGGTAGTTTACAGGTGCAGACTGGGGTCCATCTGTTTATCTGTTTCTTCTGGAAGACCCCAGTTACCCCCTAAGCGATGGTCAGAACCCCTACAGGACCACCAGTGAGCCGGTATTGTTTGACATAGCAGTAACTCTGACATGGTTGTGTGTGTACCCCTAAAATAGCAGTTTTGTTAATTGGAAAACTGCAAAAAAAAAACAAAAAAACACCCTCCACAGTTTCTTTACTGTGTTTACATACAAACTATCTGTGCAGAAGTTATGGCACTTGGAGTTTTTACCACTGTGTCCACTTATGCCCTGTTCTAGTCAAGAGAGAAAGAGAATAATTGCAATATATTGAATATAGAATATTAAATATATATTAAATAGAAAATGTCTCATTATTAAGGATATTGGGATGGAATGGTCCTTTAAACCCTTCAAGGGGGTCCAGACTTTTATTGCACACCTCTGTAACCTCAGAAACTTCTAACTTCTTTAATAAGTACGTTGGTTCTCTCAGTAACTGTTTAATAGGCCTTTTGATGTAATAAGTCTATGATTTGAAGGGGTTAACCAGACAGCTTTAATGAGGCAACACTTTTTCCCCCTTTTGGATGTCTGAAAGCACAAAGTATACATTAAAGTTCATATTTAACACCCCTATTTGTGTTAATGCCCCTTCCCCGATACTTCCATCAGAACTACGGAGAACGCTTTCAATCAACTGCATTCTGAACGTCATGAATAGCTCTTGATTACACATATCGATTGACACAGATAGGCTTTCAGTGGATTATAATGGAGGAAGAGAAAGGCCTGACTGCCTGCTGTCTCTGAACTTCATCATAATTCAGGCCATCTCTCACCCTCCGCCTGCCAGTGCGCCCTCAGCTGCCCCCATTCTGTGCTTAGACTTTATATTATATGCGGCGCATTCCTAGACCACTCTGTGTGCAAAGTATTTATATGGATGTCGGTCCTTTTCTGCTCCCATTTACAGTGACCTGCTGCACCTCAGCCACAGCAGCCTCGAGTACACCTGGGATCCTCAAACTATTCACTAAAGGCTTCTCCCAAAAATCCAAACAAGTCCAAACCCGATATTTGCCATTGATATTTGCCTCTTTAGATTTATATCAGAGCTAATATTTGCGGCTAAATTCTTCTCCACGCTCCATATAATCTCCACATTATTAATAATAACAACAACAACAATACTAATAATAATAATAATAATACTAATAATAATAACAATAAATAATAACAAAAACAACAGCAATAATATTAATATTAAGAATAATAATTCTAACTGTCACGGCTCAGCCAGTGGCCGGTAGGGGCCACTGTTTTGGTTTTGTAATGGGGCTTTTATTTTGGTATTTTGTGCATGTTTTGTTTCTTGTTTCACGTTTTCAGCTGTCCTGTGTTTAGTTAAAGTGATTATGTTCGGTGACTGGTTTTCTGTCTGTGTCTGTGTAGTATTTAAGTTTTGTTCTTGTGGGCCGTGGTTATCGGTCCATCGTCCCACTCTCATTCCTGTTTCCTGTAAATGTATCGGCCATTGAGCCAGGTTTGTTTTCATGTTTCATGTAAATAAAGAGAGCACAGTAATGGATGCCTGCCTGCCTATTTATTGTTATTCCATGGGGTAAATCACGGTAGCGGGTTAACCCCCGCAGCCATGACAATAACAACCACAACAATAACAAAACAAACAACAACAACAACAACAACAACAACAACAACAACAACAACAATAACAATAATAATAATAATAATAATAATAATAATAATACAGAGTGATTATATAATGTTTTGAATGTGGAATATTTTATGACAGATTTAGTTTCTAAAAGGAAAATAAAGAGCTCGAGCTGAACGTTAAAACCCCACCACCAATGTTTTCCAACAGGCAGGGCTCACGAGGCTAACGTTCCCTTAATGTTTATATTCCCTACATCCTTGGTCCAGTTTTCCGTTTTACCTTAAATACAGCGGTTACATTTAAGATGGAACGGAAATTTCAAATAAGAAGCTGGAGAAAAGGATGTTGTTTCTATTATTATTATTGTTGTTGTTGTTGTTGTAATTGTCTGTAGTCATATATGGTGTCATTATTATATAGTTATTATATTATACATTTTATTAGTGTTACTGTAATTTTTATTATTATTGTTATGATGATGATTCATATTATTATTATCATCATTTTAATCTAAAACTAGTCTAAAACACTCCCTATTAAACCTGTGGGAGGAGCAACGCACAACGCTTCATTTAGCAGTTGTTTTGTATTATCTATCATCAAATATTGATATTTTGGTGCCCGAATTGGTACAGAAATTCAGAAGTTTATATTTATACATTGATATTCTGACTCATTTACATTTTTATACTCATATTCTGATTTTCGTATTATTTTATTATTCTGATGGTAACATTTGTACTTGTGTTCTGATATTTCTATTAATGTACTCAAATTCATGTGCTCATTATATTTATATTATACCCATATTGTAATATTTATAAACTCATGTTATGATGTTTATATACTCATATCATAATTTTATACTCATTCTTATGTTTACATTTATGTACTTATATTGCTATATTTATAGAATCATATTCTTTTATATGTATATACTCATATTCTGTTGTTCATATTTGTATATACTCTGACATATATATTTTTGTTAACATTTCCACTGATAGTTACTCGTTAAAAATGTGTTGTTTGTTGGAAAAATCTACCGTTTTTAATTATAAATATGCACAGAAATAAATGTTTTGGTCGGTATTTTTATGTTGAGTTGAAAAGAAAGAAAGGATAATAATCGAATATAATAGTTATGTGCCATGATTTTTGCACAAACGTGTAAAATTCAGCAAAAACGTTTCTAAATCTTAGAAGATATTGGAACAAAGGGCTGCATAAACACGCATTTGCGTGTATTTAACCTGAAAACGTGAATGGAAGTCTGATAAAAAAACAACAACATATATTTACAGGGTATTCATTTTTGCATGCTGTATGTTTGTAGACCAGTTTGAAAACAATATCAGAAAGAAAATATAAATATTTACTGAAGTATTTTACATGTGTTTACTGATATTTATGTTTAGGTTTTATGCTATTTATGTATTCATTTTAGAGGTCATGATTGCAATTAAATATTTGTATTTACTAAAATTATTCATAATTTTATTCTGTTGTAGGCATCACGTCTGCAAGCGCTTTAAGTTTCAGACAGGTAAACTCCACACACCTTTACACAGTTTCACACACTCTTACACAATCTTACACACGTTAAGACACTCATACACTTTCACACACTCTTATGCACGTGTCCATACTCTTACATAGGTTCATACACTCTTGCGCACCTTTACATATTTGACTGCACCTTGACACACTTTTTAAACGAAGATAAATGGTTAAAATCAAATCGAAACCTTCAGGAAAATCACATCACCAATAGTTATTTTTCCAGCACCTTCCTGTTGCTCACCTGAGAACGTTTAATGGAATCATTTACTGTTCTGGAATGTCGAGGAACACTAGGCTGTTGAGTTCTCTGGATGGATGGAGATCCACCCAGTACCTTTGGGACAGCATTTCTGGTCCAAAACATTAATGCCCAATCTCACTAACGTCCTGCAATATATCATAGCAATATTCTACCATCAGTACATGCCATCTCGAATGCTGTGGAGGCTGCAATCAAATCCTCACAGCAATGTTCCAGCATCCCAGAAGAGGTTCCTGCAGCAAAGAAGGTCTTAATCTCCGTATTAATCCGCCTGATTTCAGATGAATCCTGGAGTGTGCGTGTGCCTGTGTGTGTGATCAGATGTGTCAGGTCAAAGCGCGACCGCGAGAGACGAAACTGGAATATTCAGACCTTTAAACGACTAAACAAACACACAATATTATAATGATAATAATTAAAAAAACAGAATTAATGTGATCATAAACATTATAGGAAATGTCAAACGATGAACAATACATGCAAATACATTAAATAAATAAATATTAAATAAATAGAAAGAAAGAAAGAAAGAAAGAAAGAAAGAAAGAAAGAAAGAAAGAAAGAAAGAAAGAAAGAAAGAAAGAAAGAGAAATATGTAGAAAAATATGTAGAAAAAGACACAAAGAAGTAAATAATGTATAGAATAATGGAATCTCGGGCCTGGTGATGAAATAGTTACTGCATTTTACACACCCCTTTTCCGGCACGTGAGATTAGCTAGTACTTCCATCTATCTAGAAGAGTCTAGAACAAGAGGATGAGAGAAGTGTAGAACCGTTTTGAATATACACGTTCGGCTGTTAACTTGAGGGACAGGGTTCCGGCGCGTGGAGGGTGCGTGGCTTGGTCGGAAAACGGGTGGGAAAAGGAAAAATACGCGTCTCTTCCTTCAAGTCCAAAGAGGGGAGGGCGCTGGGGAGGGGCGGGGCGTTCTCTATGAAAGGGAGGCCAGTGCCCCCCTCCCTTCCCCCCTTTCTTACCCCCTTCTCCCCCCTCAGGTAAAGAGTAGGAAGGTAAAAGCTCTCGCACTCACACTATAGCTGCACCGCGTCCGGATTTTACCCCCTCCCCCAAAAAAACCCAGGCCCCCGCGGCGAGGAGCCCACTGCCACCATCCAGTGCCTCCCGGCAGCGTGCGCGGGACGACCATGAGAGCCCGTGGTGGATCAGAGCTGCTGGTGTGAATTTCTGCGTATCTTCTTTCTGGTTCTGCTACTTGAGCGCGAGCTCGCCATGGCGGTGCGTTTCTCCATCCAGGCCATCCTGGATAGCAAACAGGAGAACCGCCAGCTCAGGGGCCTGCTGGACGGGAGCGCGCGCTGGGAGGACGGGGAGCGCGAGCACAGCATCTGCGTGGCTCGAGGAGACCGCGAGGGCTACGAGACAGACTCTGGGCTGAGCGAGGACCACGAGGACGGAGGAGGAGGACGAGGAACAGGGGACAAAAGTATGTCCCCCATCCGGAAAGACAGGGACAGAGCTGCTCTGGAGGAGGACGAGGAGGACGACGACGACGAGGAGGAGGAGGATGAAGAGGAGACCGCGGAGGGCGCGAGGGCCCTGAGCGACTGCGAGCTCTCCAATAGCGTGTGCGGTGAGTGTGTGTGAGCTCTGGAGAGTAAAATGAATTGCTGGTGTAAAAAAAGAGTAAACAGTAAATAACTATAAATTATAAATGCATATATATATATATTATATAACACAAACAAATGAAATGTTTGAGGCCGCGCTCATAGGTGTTCATATAAAACAAAACTCCTATATTGTGTGTGTTCGAATGTGTGTGTGTGTGTGTGTGTGTTCGAGTGTGTGAGCCATGGGTGTTAAAATCTAGAGTTTAAAATGTATTACACTTATGTAAAAAACAAGAGTGAAAAGTAAACAACTACAAATAAATAAATAAATAAATAAATAAATATAAATATAAATAAATACATACATACATTGCCTAAAACCAAAACACTGCTGCTATGGGTGTTCATACCAAAAATCAGCAACCCCCCTCTTTAATAATAATAATAATAATAATAATAATAATAATAATAATAAAACTTTTATGTGAAATTTGGAATATAAAGAGTTAAATATATATAATATATAATATATATATTAAATATAATTGTCCACTTAAAAATAAAATTGCAATAAGTGAAGAAGTATGAAGCTCAGAGTGGCCTCTCGTTCTAAATATGACTAACATTCATTTCAGGTCAAATAAAGCCAGTAACAAAATCGGACACAGAATCAATAATTACGTTAAAAGAAGTGACAATTAAAAACAAAACCCATAACCACACTGACAGAGGCTGATATAGTCGATGGGGTCAAAGAAGACCCGTGTGCAGGTAGGTTTGACCCCCAAAATAGAATTTTTAACCCTCAATATTTTACTATAAGCAGCGTCAAGGGTTGGAGAATAGATGCAATAATAATAATAGTCACAATAATAATAATAGAGGCAAAACTTGATATACTGGTTTGTAACTCTGTATTGTTGTTTTTTGTTTGTCCAGACTCTAGTACGGTGGAGGACCCTGGTTGCTGTGACGGCAGGACCAACTCTGATCCCCCCAAGCAGCGGAAGAAGCGCTCTCGCGCAGCCTTTTCTCACGCCCAGGTATTCGAGCTGGAGCGCCGCTTCAACCACCAGCGGTACCTGTCCGGGCCGGAGCGGGCGGACCTGGCGGGCTCTCTGAAGCTCACGGAGACGCAGGTGAAGATCTGGTTCCAGAACCGGCGCTACAAGACCAAACGACGCCAGATGGCGGCCGACCTGCTGGCCTCCGCCTCCGTCTCCGCCGCGGCTTCCGCCTCCGGCCCCGCGGTTCCGGGCGCTAGGAGGGTGGCGGTGAAGGTGCTGGTGCGGGATGACCGGAGACAGTACGCCCCGGGGGAAGTGCTGCTGCGGCCGCCCCTGATCGCGCTCCCGCCCTCCTGCTACTGCCCCCCGTACGCATACTGCCTGCCCGCGTGGAGCCTCTCCGCGTGCGCCACCGGGAACCAGTGACGCAACGTCTTATTTATTCTCCAATCGGGACTCATCCGATGGACCGAACGGGAACTGTCCCGTAAATTCTCCGCCTCCACCCCAACGAACTGATGACGTCATAATCGGTGATGTAGTCAGAAATAGCACCCTAATCACTGTTACCAACTTGGCACGCACGCTCTGTATGCACGCTCGTGGACTATTCAGTGCACGACTAGTCTGGTTCTAGATAGCGCCCATAAAAAACACAACCCCACAAACACCTATTCCGGGAATTCTGCCCTGGGTTTGCTTTGCCGCGTGCTAGAACCTCCCACTTGCTTAAATACCCAACCTAGCGGACTGCTTAGAACACACTAGCAGTACTACATGGAAGTTAAAATCTATAGGGCATAAGCATGAGCTAAGTGTTCTAGAGCACAATTATGTAGTTCAGTTATGAGGAGCCAGGCGTTCTTAGAACACGAGCGTGCTTGGCCTAAGTGTTCTAAAGCACGGACTCTCTGCGCTAGACGTTATGGAATGCGCGCATTCAGGAGTTTGATGTGTCTAGAGCACCGGCACTCTGAGCCACTTGTAGGCATGAGACAAACGTTCTAGAACACAAGCGAGCATGTGCTAAGTGTTCTAGAGCACTAGCACGCCGAGCTGAGCGTTCTGGTAGAGAAACACATAATATAAGAATTCTAAAACGCAAGCAGGCATAAACTAAAAGTTCTAGAGAACAATTATGCAGAATTAAGTGTTCTAGAACACAACCACGCATGAGCTTAATGTTCTATATCTCAAGCATACTGAGCTAGTCGTTCTAAAGCACAAGCACTGAAACAGAAGCACCCTTGTACTAATTATCTCAGAGCACAAGCGGCATGACTTCAGTGTTCTAGAGCAAAAGTATGCCAAGCTAGGTCGTCTAAAATACAAGCACATGTGAGCTAGGCGTTCAGAAACACGAGAACCCTCTTCTAATTGTTCTAGAGCACAAGCTTGGAACGTTTTAACGTCTGTCCAATGTCCTAGAACCGTAATGGGCTGAGGTTTGTGAACGGATCGCTCTAAATATGCATTCGTCGACACGTGCGCAGAACAACGTAGATGTTCCACAATACAATCCCGCACCAGCTCAGCTTTCCAGAGCGCGAGCGGCCCGATCTCTATTCTGGAAAGGGTAATACACGGTTCTAGTACATGAACGCGCGTTTAGTTGAGCGTGGACAGGACACACACACACAAACACACACACACACACACACACATACGAGTGCTATACTGGAACGGGAGGTGACCCGTGATTTAAACTGGATTATTTTCTTCACCGTCTGTGTTTTTATTCAGACCAACCCGAACTCACCACCACCCCACCCCCCACGAAAAATAATGCATTACGTCTAAGTGAATAGGGTGCGGTTTCGGGCCAGGGGTGGGGAGCATATCCAGAGACCTGCTTTCGACTGTTTTACATTGGAGCCCTCCAAACTTTCACACACACAACCCCTCAGACTGTTGAGAGCAACTGGTGTATAAGCGCTGGTGTTCTGCATCCTGATGTTCCTAAGTGTGGAGTTCTCCTTGATGCAAACATTGAAGCGTAATGGATCTCCATTCAGGACATGAAATTCGAGCTGGAGGTTTTAACGGGATGCGTGGCATTTAAACATGAAAAACATATTTTTCCTATTTTAATCAAATATGCTGTTTCCATGTGTTTGTTTATGGAAAAAAGACAGTAGACATTAAAGTACGTGAAGCAGAGTCTGGATGGTTCTCCCGCGTGTTTTTGAGCGTGTGGTCGTGACCTGACGCATTATGGGATTTGTCGCAGCCCTTACGAAAGAAGACCCAGACCCGCAGTTTAAACACAAATGTTTTTAAAAAGAAAAGAAAATATATATATACTGAATCCAAATTTTTAACGTTTGAAATAATACAATTACAAATCTCAGACAATTCTCATTGTCAGAAGTCCATGTTCCTTTATACTGCTTCACTAAACTATATTGTTGTGCAAAATGTTTTACAGTGTTAACAATTACATTTCAACTTAAATAGAAGGTGTTCGTGATTATAATTACGGACGTATAATTTTCAGTTCGCTGAGATTAAAATACTACAATAAAAATAAAACAGAATTTTGTTCATTTTGTTTTGTTCATTTACTATTAGAAGTTCAAAACCTTTAAGTCGACCAAGTTTATATTGTTGAAAATATATTTCACTTTAGAAAGAATTTCTAACAATTTCGCTAAACTACAATCTGTTTTTCACATTTTACAAATAATTAAAATATAAAAGTGACCAGTTTTACTCTTTTTGAAAATAATTTTAGTACAATGAGATTAGAAATAAGTAAAAAAAATGTACTGATGGCATTTTTAAAAATTATTTAAAAAATATATTTGACCATGCGGGTTTTATTATTATTATTATTATTATTATTATTATTATTATTATTATTATTATTATTATTATTATTATTATTATTAT
>JBBPDC010172338.1:1481-16918 GCA_037974485.1 Hemigrammopetersius urotaenia | reverse complement strand
TAGACCTAAACTGCATTTCGTTGCCTTGTACCTGTACATGTGTAATGACAATAAAGTTGAATCTAATCTAATCTAATCTAATCTAATCTTCTATGAGAGTCTGAGACCACGACTAAATCTAAGGGACTCCAAAAGATAAAATAGAATAAAATAAAATAGAGTGAAATAAGAGTGAGTCTGAGAGTTAGTTAATCCTAAAGGACTCAAAAGTCCATAGTCTTGGTGAAGGGACTACAGGAAAAAAACCTCAGTGTGCACTTTAAAATATTGCAGTAAGTTTAGAGTGAGTAGACTACATGGTTATTTAGGGCTATTTTCCTCATAAAAATAATTGATAAATAAATAAATATATAAAATGGGTAACCACAACAGAACTGAGGTGGTGTGTGTGCGAGATGAGAAGGGTATGCAAAATAAAGGGAGTGCTAAGTATCCGAAAATGTGGAAAAAGAAATTTGGGTTTAATGGTCGTTTGGGAGAAACAGTATGTCAGAAGCTGGTTAAATAAAGATAAGAAAAAGCAGGTTCTCCTGATCCGCGTAAAACTGGGGGTTTACTGTACAGGTGCTCTAGACAGGATATTAACAGATATATAATACGGATATATGATATATAATAAATGTGTAGGAGAAGAAGAGGCACAAAATCTTTGTATTGCATTGTAATAATTGTAAATGTGGCAGCAGGAGAGCCTGTCCGCGGCATCCACCAGCAATCACGCAGAAGAGGGCGAAGCCCACTGACGAGGCACTCTGGCAACCGCACAGCAGTTCCCTTTAACAAGAATAGTGCGCCCTATATAACGGGCCAGCGAGGAGGAGGGGACAGTCACAGAGCTCCCCAATCGCTCTAAACCTTCACCACTCTCTTGCATCCTTCCATCACAGATTCAAGCCCTGAAGAATCACCAAACCCGGATGGCTGTTTTTAGCAGAGTACTTAAAACTGTTTGGTAGATATTCCTAAATCTTGCAGAATCTTTTATATGGTAGTATAGTAGCAGTATTTCTGTCTTAACGGAGAGTCAAGATTTCAGTCCTGTCTGTATGGCAGTGGGTGTTATCCATGATGCTAGCATTAAAAATCGAAATAAGAACAGCAATGTGGCTACACTACCAGTGCATACAGACAATATTCTGGATGCCAATATGTTGAGCATGAAACTTACAACAGATGGAAATTAGAAAATATAAAATATTAACTGGACTTCATAGTGTTATGGATGCTACAGTTAAACCATGCTTTCCTGCCCACTCTGACAGTTTTATTGCCTCCTTAGTCTCCTCAGTTTTTTTCCTGGCCACCAAAGTGTCTGTTAATGACTCTACACGTCTGTTTGCAAGTGTGTGCTCGGCAGAGGATCCTGAAAAGCAGGGTGTGCAGTGTGACCGCTCATTAAGGCCCTGTCATAATTAAGACAGGGAGCTAATCAGGCTATGAATGGGAGGCAACCACAGACAGTAAACAACAACAAAGCAGGGCTGATGAAGAGGGCCATACTAGCATCACAGTCTTATACAAACAGAGGCTTGATTGAGAGTGCTGCTCTCAGACAGGGTACTAACACAAAAACAAAAAACAGACAGTAGAGATATCATATTTTAGAGTTTATTCTTTTCTAAAAATGTAAATGATGTGTGCTTTTGTAGAATAAATGTCATAATCAAGTTTGTTCTGTGCAGAGGTGGTGTTAATTTCATTAATTAATTCATTTTCTGTAACAACGTAATCCTTACTATGGTTGTGGGTACCCGGAGCCTATCCCGAGGTCAACGGGTGCAAGGCAGGGACTCACCCTGCGCGGGGAGCCTGCCCACCACAGGGCGCACAGGGTGCAAACTCAACACACACAAGACCAGGACCTGGTAATAAACCCCCAAACCTGAACCTGTGAGGTAACAGTGGTACCCACTGCGTCACCATGTGGCCCATGGGGTTAATTTCTTTTCACAAATACAACTGTATAGGCTGCTTATGGATGTTGGATGGACATTATTATTTAACTTAACAGTTATAAAACTGCACTAGGCAGGACTATCAGAATGTCCTACTGCATGCATCATGTTTAAAATATGTACAGAGTAGTACAGAGTAGGCATACAGATTTTAAAAAATCCACCATGAATGCTATAAATCTTTCACAAATTGCACGCTCTTGTTGCATTTCTTTAATGCTCCAATAAAGTGCAGAAACCCTGCAGAGCATATATGTCTTACTACCTTATCATTTTCTTTCCCTCTATTAAACTCTTGCAACCGCCATCTCTCTGAGACGTCATTCATCAATTTTATTCCTGCTCAGCTCAACAGTCCCATTCCAGCCAGACTCACACTCTCACGTGCATCTTAATCTATAGTTCCATATGAGATTGGCATGACAGCATTTTTCAAATTCTGCAGTAAGCTGATGTGTGCAGTTACTTGCAGTAAATTTATGTGTGTATGTCCGTGTGTGTATATGTGAGTGTGTCTGTTTGATTCACCTGTACGCAAGTCTACATGCTGAAGCTCATTCCTTACTAGCCCCATGTTATTAGGAGCAGAAGTGGCGAAGGACAAGAAACTGGTCAGGCTAATCCACTCGATGCCTCTGTAAAAGAACATGAAAGAATAAAAATAAACAAGAGAAAGAGTGAGAGAGAGATAGCCTTGGTTATGACACCAAAATGTTTCATTAAAAAAATACACCCTTAAATAATTTCTAAAGGGTTCTGTATGTAAAATGAGGTACCAATGGAATTTAGCATTTTGAACGACTAAATGATCAAATAACAGGAAACCTGTTACATGTGATTAATTAAAAAATTGAATTGTTTTTTGAGTTCCTGTTACAAGCTCTCACATTCCAAACCTTTACTTGCATGATTCAGCAACTACTCACAGACTTCTATTAGAAATTATTTTGGAATCAATGGGCTGTCTATTCTTGTGGTAATCAGGAGTTCAAAAGAAAAGCAGTGGTTACAGATCAGGCTGAGTGGTGGCCAAGGCAGATTAACCTGGAGTATTACTGACAGGCTGGAACAGTGAGGTAGCGGAAAAGAACCACGGTCAAGATTTTACCTCTTCATTTCCTCATCTCTTAGTCACAGAATCCTCCGTGGCGTATCCAAAGATAAAAGTGACAGAAAAATAAAACTTTCCAACTCATGCTCTGAAGTGGGGAGGGGGCAAGGGGAGTGAGAGGCCGGCAAAGATCAGACAGAGAAAAAGACTGGCATTTCTGCGCTGGCTAGGGATCCAGCGTCGGGTACTAATAAGATGCTAAACGGCCACATGATTAATTAGCCTACTTTTCTTTGAAATATGCAAATGACATGGAAATGAAGTTCTCCATGGAATGAGGGCAAAGGACCCAGACTAACTTTTACACTGTGTATGTCGGCTTGCATGTGTCTGTAGACGGCAAGTGTCCATCAAAATACCAGGGCCAGAGGGGGGGGGGGGGCGGGGAAGGGGGCGTTGTGGATGGCAAGCTGATGAAGAAGAAAAAATTTGAGCAAAGGGGACTTCAGAGGAAAAGAGGAATGAGATGTTTTCTCTGGAATGCAATTAAAGGACTCAGTTAATTTAAAGAAATACTTCACCAAAACACATTAAAGCTATAGTAATGATTCAGCCAGTAAGGATTAATTGGATTGTGCAAATTAGATGAAACATCAAAATATTCTAAAATATAAATATTCAATTAACTGAATATGAATATTATTAACCAGATACATTTTAAAATATGTACAGTGTCACTGCCAGAAAAAAAAAATCCTGAAAAAAGAAATTCCAGCTCCCACAATCCTACAGATAATTTATCGTTTTGAAACCTTGCTATTTTTTGGAACTCTGGATACCAGGGTAAAACCTTTAACTCTTCATCCTGTTCCTCTAACTGTGTAAAGTGGAAAGCAACCATTTGTTATAGAGCACACAATGTGAACTGCCTTTAACATATTTACCAAGTGAAGCAGTGGGTAGCCAGGAACACAGCACCCAGGGAGCAGCGTGGGAAGATGGTACCTTGCTCAAGAGTACCTCAGAGGTGCCACTAACAGACCTGGGATTTGAACCCACGACCTTCTGATCACAGGGGCAACTTTTTAGGGCACCAACTGAGTAACAAGAGCATGTTACGCCCAACGAGGTGTTCAAACCCAGAGATTAAGAGTCTCATGATCTACCGATGGAGCTAGCAAGGCACATCAACTGAGATAAAAAAAAAAATACTTCAGCCACTTTGGACCAAATGGAATAACTTTCTTTGCTCTTGCAACAACGAGTCTTTGGCATCCAATACCTTGTTGCTTGTACATCATCTGTCCTTCCTAGCACCAATCTAGCTGTCTGGTAATTCAAGATTCAAGATTCAAGATTCTTTATTTGTCACATGCGTAGTCATACAAGTACAACACACAGTGAAATGTATTCTGAACCGCTCCTTACTGACTGTGCAAACATTATAAACAATAAGTAAATCTTTAATTAAAAGAGATCTGGAAATTTACTAAAACACAGATAAAATAAGAGATGAGTACAAGTAGATATAAGTATAAAAGTAAGTAAAATTAAAAATATAAATCTGAGATTTTCTAACACAAATCTAAAGTAAGTGACTTAAACTTAAACTTAACAAGGAGCTCAAATTTTTTTTTTAATGTGTTCATATAAATGTAGCAGAAATATGTACATTGTGCAAATGGAATGTTAAAGTGCATTGGGCCATAATAGCGCAGTAATATAAAACAGAGTGAACAAAGTGACCAGAGTGATGTAAACAGAGTAATGTAGCAGTGGCCAGAGTAATGTAAGCAGCATGTGATGTAGTAATAAATCAGATATGATATGAAATATGACAGTGAATAAGACAGAGTCCTGTCTTATTGTTTAAGTCCGTTATAGTTATAGTAATGTTATGAGGGGCGTGGGGGCATGTTCTGACAAAGACTAGACTAGATTGTCCCCATATCCAATACAGAACCAAGTGTTTACTTACTGTCTGACACATCCCAGACCTTAACACTTGTAGGTTTTAAGAGGTAATCAATGTTGTCTTTGTGTGTGAGTGGTCATAAGGTTTGGTTCCTTGATGTGTTTGATTTATAACACACATCAGACTTCCTCGTCCTCGTGGATCATAGCACAGCGTTCTGCTTCATAAAACACAAAAACTCATTCATTCACTCATTCATTTTCCATAACCGCTTCATCCTCACTGGGGTCGCAGGCACCCGGAGCCTATCGCGGGGCCAACAGAGGCAGAGACTCACTCTGGACGAGGCTCCAGGCAACCACAAGGCGTATACACACACACAAACCTGGTCGATTTAGAATCCCCCAAATCACCTGACACTCATATCTTTTAAACTGTGGGAGAAACTGGAGACCCTGGAGGAAATCCACACCACTATGAGAAGAACACGCAAACCTCACTCACACAAGGCCAGAAACCTGATTCGAAACCCTCAACCCTGGAGGTGTGAGGCTACCAACTGTGCCACCATGGGGCAATGACACAAAAATTCATAACTTAATTAACAAAACCATCATGCATTATATTTAGCATGTTAGGCAGGAGAAAACACCAAGCTGCTCAAAAAAGTCAACCATTTAAAGACAAGTCTTTGGATCAACATACAAGAAAACCATGCGTTCAGTCACTGTCACCAGCCAGAGATGTAGAATAAAAAGCTGAATGAAATGTGTTGTTCTTGATTTTACGTCTACCTGTTCACTTGTGCCACAGCATCAAAATGATTGTGTCCAGAAGTTTAAGATTAAGAGAGGCTCCCTTGGCCTTGGATTCAGGATGTGTCTGGAAAGACACCGCTCTAAGGAGGAGAGGCCTGACACAGAGAGAATGGATGATGTTTGTTTCCAATCAATTGCCTAATGATATCATTGATTCAATCTTTGCCATAATCATGAGGGTGAACTTGTTTCTTTGCTCATTAAGAAAATGGTAATTAATGAGACAAGGGCTGCTGGTGAGCCCATAAGTAGCAAGTGGAGGATTAAGTCAATCCCAGAGAAGCCCTGGGTTATGAAAACCTGTTAATTTAGTTTGTTTTCCCAAGATAAAGGACATAAAGGTTTTAATCCCTGTCTGAGGCCCAGAGATTTTATTGAGGTTGATAAGTTATCTGGGCTGAAACCAGTGATGAAGACAATTAGTGATGAAGACAATTACTAAAAGTTCCCAACTGATGGGAACCTTGATTAAAAAGAAGGGTTCTAATTCCAATCTCAGATTCTCATCCTTTTAAACAGTGGAGTTCAGATTTTTCTTGTTTGTGTCACATCCTGGCTAGGCTTGCACAGGCAGCAGGCGCACACGCAGACGGACATTCTCTTTTCCTTTATTGGTACCAAGATAAACCAAAACAGGCGCCATGGGCCTCCGGAGCAGGTGCCAAGGCGGAAGCCAGGGCCTCAGAATTAGGTGCCATGGTGGAAGCTGGGGCCTCAGGAACACAGGGACTAGAGCCTCAGCTTGGAGGCCCGGTGCAGAGCTTCGGGGCTCGTGAGCAGCTCTGGGAGCCGATTCAATCGGCCCCATGTCTCCTCAAGACCTCAAAAAAATACTTAGCCTCAAGATTGCAGGGTTGAGAGTACTAGGAAAAAAATTCTATGGTGTTCTTTACATAAATGTGGACGACCTTCATTAGTGTTACGTGAACACTGCACTACCTACAGTGCCAACGGTGAACAGTAAAAAAAAAACAATTAGACAATTATAGGCTTCAAATTTTCAGGCAGTTTGGGGAAGGCTCTTTACTTTATCAGCATTACCGTGGCCCTGTGCACCAAAGAAGTCCATAAAGACATGATTTGAAAAGTGAGGTGTGAAGGCCCTGAAAACTAAAAATGTGAGGCTCTGATCTCAACTCAACTCGTTTAGGATAAAATGGAACACTGATTGCAAGCCAGGCCTTCTCGTCTTACATCAGTGCCTGATTTTTCAAAAAAGGCTGAATAAGCCCAAAGTCCTTCTGATGCACTCAATCCTCTGGAAAGCATTTTTCAGGAGAGTAGAGGGTATTACAGATGCAAAGAGAGGATACACTCCATATCAATACTTTGGGTTTGGACCCACATGACTGTTTAAATTAAAAAAGGGATTTATTCTGGTGGTAGGCCTTTATTTGAAGAAAAACAGGAATATTAGAATAAATACAAATAGCATAATACATATATTATTACAATTCATTCTTCTCATTGGTCTTGCTTGCATATTTAAAACATTTAAAACAATTCAAAAGTGGGGGTGATTCACAAAAGCATACTTACACACATACACAAACGTGCACACACAGGTCAATGAGCTCCTCTGTACACAGAGTTTGTTCACAACAGACTCATCTAACCATGCTTTATGAACCGTGCTTTATGTGCAAGGGCACAGTCAGGCTGAAAGAGTCAAGTTTCTTCCCCAAACTGCTGCCTCACAGTTGGAGGCATATGATCAAATGTATAATTTTGTGTTTGCTATATCGAAAATACTACGCCTGTGTGCAACAGAAATACTGTGCCGTTTTATGAAGCTCCTCACGCAGTTCTTGTGCTCATGTTTCTCCAACGGCAGTTTGGAGCTCTGTAGTGAGTGATGCAACAGGGAGTACCCATCATAGTGCCCATTACTCCGCAGCCCCATTCCCTGATTCAAAATGACGAAAATACAAAACGAATCTAATTGTAAAGTAATTTTACAATTTACTTATTTGTTACTGACAAAATGGAAAATTGCACTGAGTGCACATAGCTAGATTACAACTTAATCCAATTAATTTAGAATAACAGCGTCTACAGCATGTGGGTCTTCAAGCTTGCATGGTTAGGGTTAGACCCTTACAGCTGGTTCACAATGCAGCAGTTTGGCTGGTTTTTAACCAACATAAAAGACTGCACGTCTCCCCATTGTTGGTTACCTATACTGGCGCTTCCTGGCTCTGAATGAAGTTCAAGTCACTAACTCTTGCCTACAGAGTAATGTCTGGGTCTGCACCCCACAACCTTAATCCCATCATTCAGCCTTATGTTCCTACTGGCTCCCTCTCTAGCCTTTTTAGAGTGTATCTCCTCCACTGCACCTCTTCCTACAAAAAGATTTTAGCACTTAGAACACCTCTGGTTCTCACACTGTCCTGAAACTTGAATGTGTCCCCAAAATTGTTAGTCGCTTTGGGTAAAAGAGTCTGCCAAATGATTGTAATGTACTGTAATTATAATGCAATTAAACTTGTATTATAGGGGTTTTCTGTTATTTTACCAAGATCATGAAATTATTGCCCATGGTACCTGAATGTAAAATACAAATGTGATGTAGATAGATGTTACACTGAACAAATGAGACAGTATTTAACATAATATAATAATAATAAAATGTATATCTCACCTGACTTCACAGGAATGGATACTCAGTTCTTTGTGTAGAAGACCGCTTGTCAGGTTGTACACAAGTACTGAGCCGTTGCTGGTACCTAAGGGAGATACACAATCTCACATTCATTCCTCAATCACTGTCATTTAAATGTCATCCTTTTCCCTAAGTCCCGGCCTTTTGGATCACCAAGCAGAGCGGCAAATTTCATGCACTGTTTTACTTCGGGCAGTTGTCAAATATGAGAAACTCATGTGCTGAAAATGTCATAAACCAAAATCTGCCAGTCTTTTGTCAATTTCTTGATGCTGGGCTTTTGTCTATTCAATTACAGCTGACCTTTGACTCACTACAAATATGCTGCAAAGTCAATATCTTCAAGCACAGCTCGTCTGGAGCCGCCGCTCAAGAGAAGAAGGAAACATGCGTCAAGACTCTTCTCAGTCCTGGCTCCCCAGTGGTGGAATGAACTCCCTCTTCTGGTCCGATCGGCGAAGTCCTTCACGGTCTTCAAGTGTCGCCTGAAGACCCACCTCTCCAAGGAGCACTTTGGCGACTAACTATGTCTCTTTCCTACTGCTTACTTATTTCTTAAAAAAAAAATTCCTTTCCCTTGACTTCCCACTTCTCTGACTTGCGTTGTTCTTCTCTAGGGCTTATGTATTGTTGGGTTAGGTGTTGGCTAGTTATTATGTGACAGAGTTGTTGTATAGATGCTCTGACTGCAGTATCTTGGTTAAATAGTTGACATGGATTTGAGCTGTTTTTCAGGCAAGAAACAGTTGTGGACTTCTTAAGCACTGATGTACGTCGCTCTGGATAACAGCGTCAGCTAAATGCCGTAAATATAAATGTAAATATAAGAATGTCTTGCTATACAGAAGCATTAAGATTGCCCTCCACTAGAAGTAAGGGGCTTCCTGAATTCAATAAGTAAGAGCATTGGTGTCTGTATTCAGTACACAGTTCAAGGGCATTTGAGTGTATGTTGCTACTCTGGGATCTGTGTCTTTGCAGTCATGACATAAGCAATTTCCTATAGATTTCTGATTCCAAAATACCTTCTTTCTGCAGTTTGCAGAATGCTTATGAAGAAACATAAACAGTGTCCAGACATCACCACACACTGGTAGCAAGGCACGCTCTGAAGTATCTTGTGCCCTGTGTCACGGTAGCGTTTCTCAGTGTTAGAACCTGACTGTATAAACTGGCTCTATGAATCTCTGTCTAGGCTCTTCTCTTTTAAATAAATAGTATTTTTTTCTTAGATTATGCATATTATTCATCACAAACTGACTACAAACTGTATGAACTGTATAAACTAAAAGGGAGCATTTTTTGACAGGGTAGCATGAATTGATCACCTATGCTATTGATTTGTGCTACGGTAGCATTTTTTCGACAGCATAATTCATCAGAACACCAGAACTATTATATTAGAGGGTGACATATAAGCGAAACACACAAAACGCAGAGTGCAGCGCACCTTCACATTAAAATTCTTCTGACACCTGTGCTTTTATGTACATTAAACTGCACGGATTCTTGCTGAATCATTTCTTATTTTTCCCCTCAGCATATTAGGTCATATTTTTGATTACTGTGACCATTACTGCACATGAACAGTGCAGAAACAGTTATGAAATAAAGGACTCACTCATATGTCAAAATTCTTTACATTTTTTAAATACTATTACAGCAAAAAAATGTTCAATTAATCTAGATTAATTAGTCACAGAGCTTGTAATTAATTAGATTAATGTCCTATGACATGCAGATTTTTTATGTTTTTATACAGGTCTTAGTGGTCCCCTAATACTGTATATGAAGTCTCTTTCCTGAAATTCAGCCTTGGTGCAGAATTACAGCCACTTAGAGCCAGTCCCTAGACGTGCCGTTTCTGTGTCTTTAGCTTTAAACGATAATGAGGAAGAGAGAGGCGGGGCCAAGCAGTTGAGATCAGTGCCTTTAGCCCTGTTGCTGTAAGACTCCTCAAATTTTACCCATTCTCTTCTGATCACTGGTTTGCAGAGGTGCTTACTCATACTCATTTCAGTGAGGAGATAGGAAGATATCACGCACGCCAAAACACTAACAGGAGCACAGTTGTCCAAATAATAAAGAAGTACAACACTCGAGTTAATGTGTGTATTCACATACCATGCACACACATACCTAATGCTCTCTAATTTTACAATTGCGACAGTAGCCTGCTAATTGGGCTGTTAGCTGTTAGCTGCAGAGCTAATGTTTCAGGCACATTCTAAGGGTAAAAAGCTAGGCAACCATACAGCAAAGCAACAAAAT
This sequence comes from Hemigrammopetersius urotaenia, assembly GCA_037974485.1. Classification (NCBI taxonomy): domain Eukaryota; kingdom Metazoa; phylum Chordata; class Actinopteri; order Characiformes; family Alestidae; genus Hemigrammopetersius; species Hemigrammopetersius urotaenia. The sequence continues at coordinate 6,243 of JBBPDC010172338.1, read as the reverse complement.
TATATAGCATTAAGCTGACTTACTTGTCTGAGGTTTGTAGCTAAGCCAAGGAGAGTTGGAACTGAACCAGACTTAATTTTCAGCCATTGAGCAAGACCAGCTCTGTATTGTGTTGGCGCATTTACAATGAAAATAAAATTAACCCACTGGTTCTTCAGAGGCTCGCATGAAGGAACTAAAAAAAATACATTTGTACATCTAAGCACCGAGTAACTGCCATGCTTTACTCATTTTGAGACTCATCGAGCCATGATGACAGGAAAAATTGGTCTCTCACACATAGCATTGACAGTCGGTGGAATTTTTTAAGTGAGGGGACAAAAATCATGAGAAAGGGAAGGTAACCTCTTCCCGTATGACGACATACATGGCCAAATTCCAGATCAGGCCATCTGAGCTGTTGTTCTCTCAACGGCAGAGCAGAATGATCAAAGCACTCTTTACACCTATTGCAATTTCTAGCCACTGCAGGACCATAGGCAGGCTAGAGGAACTCGTATTAATGTTCTCATGCCATGTTTGACTCTCCGGAGGAAATAACGATCTGGAATTGGTATAAAAAGGCAAAAACAAATGTTGCGATCATTTCAGAAGACCATTTTCTTGATGTGCAGACAGACACGAGATAAGGAGGTTCACTGTTTGTCATGCTGGCTTGTATGTCTCTGAAAGAGAGTGTGTGTGCTGTCCATAATAGACCCATCTAATATCAGATTACAGTCCTGACGGAAGATCGTTTAGACAGCTGCTGCCATGGATGTGATATAGTTGTCAGGCAGCCATAAATACTTTTGGGTGATAGAGGGATGCCATGGTGAGTGAAAGCAATAGAGACAGCAGGACAGCAAGGAAAGGGGGAGTACCAGCGAAAGAACCAGTTCCAAGTTTGTTACCATTTATGTTGGTAACAAACTTGTAACTTGTTTGGTGCAGTGTGTTGGGTAGGGAGATATGTGATTATGCAATATAGCAAGGATGTACAGAAGTAAATTATAGTGGTTACTTATTGTCATGTGCGAACCCAGCACAGCACACAGTGTGAACTATGTGAAATCCTTCCACTGTATTTAACCCATTTACCAACTGATGCAGTGGGCTGACACCAATGAGGGGTGCCCAGGGAGGAGTGTTTAGGAACAGTACCTTGCTCAAAGGTTCCCCCGTGTTGCCACTAGTAGTCCTGGGATTCAAACTCACAACTTTCTGCTTGCAGGGGCAACTCCCTAACCACCAGCAGCCCAAGAATAATACATAGTGGCCCCAGAATAATACATAATAATGTATTATGTTCCATGCTTGAGATTGAAATGATTTATAAAAGGAACCTATTATGCAAAACTCACTTTAGTTATAATAGGTCTATGGGCTACAAAACATGTCCATGAAGTTATTTTCACAAAATCATTTTCACATAAAATCATATCACCAATTTTATTCTTCACAGATTTGGTCCCTTTCAAACGCCCCATTTGGATGGATGGTCGAGTGTGACGTCCCACTAGGCCAATTTGCTTAGAACCACCCCTCATCTGTCGAGACCCCACCCACTAGCCTGTTGCTGGTCACCCCTTTCAGCGGACATCTTGGGTCTTCGCAGTTCCCAAATTTAAAAGCTCAAAAATAATTATTTTGGTTGGACAAAGCAAAGACTCTGAAGTTTCATGTATCAGAGAAAAAAAAACTTATGTGACAGAGTGACAGAAACAGAGAGACAAACAGAGAGAAAGATCCACGGTGTTAACATTTGGATTAAATGATAGATAGCAGTCATGAAAAGCTTCATGAAATGTTTGTGCCTTTTCCTCCTACACAATCATTTATCAGGTTTGCTCTTCTTCACTAATTCAGCCATTTCCTTCAAACTTGCAACAAAGGCAAGGTCAGGAATAGGCTTGCCATGATACAGAAATTTCAAACTCGATACCGATACTAAGGATGGTATTCGATACTATTTTCGATACTACAGGGGGAGAAAAACCAAACATACGAACCTTTTAATAAAAAAAATTCAAGCATGCTCAGGAACCATTGCACTGGTTCTCTGCAGAGGAGAGCTGAGGGTCCCTATAACATTTTGCAGCACTAGGTTTGAGTAGACAAACAAAAAGCGCTTATAAACTAAATGTATTATTATTACTATTATTATTAGCCGACTCAGAACTTGGCAGTGCATTTAAAGGCGTACAACTCCTTTTTCCCTCCGTAGGGAACAATGAGGGAAGGTGAATACCTGAATATTTTCTTAATTCCTGAACAATTATAATCTACACAATCAAATCAGAACAGTTTAGGATCAGCTTCTTTTGTATGGATATAGAAAAGGCTGCTTATCAAAATGCTCTGTATCGTCTCATTTTGGTAAACGAAAACGAAGAGACATTTTAGCATTTTTATTCTGTAAACCACATTTAGTCTCATTCTTATACATGATGTATTTTGTTAAAGTTATCATCACATGACCAGCATTTACGTTGCGTCTTGTCTCATTTTTGTCACGTTATAAATGTTCTTTGACAACGAAAGTCAGCCATAATTAATCGCTGACAAAAGCAACACTAGGTTCCCTGCCAAGCTACAGGACTGTCATGTAAATACTGGGTCCTCCACATAGCCGGGGGAAGGGCTGCCCGTGGCAATGCTTGTAGAAAATTGTTGTAATCTGCCGCTGATTTCTGTGAACCGGCAGATACAAATCTGGCTTTTAAATATTGATACCAGCACTAATTGATAGTATCTGAGAATCGTTTTTTTTGACAACCCTAGTCAGGAATACAGATAAAGATTAGATGAAGCGTCTGCGCATTAACATACTTTTAGATTCATATTTATTCAGTGTTCCTTGAAAAACATGTTGGTCACTAAAATGAGCACTGTATATTTATGACTGTATATTAAGACTGTGCTTACATTTAAAGGAAGAAAAAATGGCATGGTACTACTACAAAAATATAAGCAAACAGATGTGTTAGCAATGAGCCTCTATTTTTCTGAAGACCCCATGCACTGCCTATAATAGTGCTTTTCCTGCTATAATAGCTTTTTACCTATAGAATATGGCTGTACCTTTACTAACAGACTAACAGACTAAGACTAACAGCCAAGAAAGCAGGCTACTGTCACAATTGTAAAAGTAGACAGCATTAGGTATGTGTGTGAATGGTGTGTGAATACACACATTAATTTGAGTGTTGTACTACTTTGTTATTTGGACAACTGTGCTGCTGTTAGTGTTATGGCACTTGTGATCTCTTCCTTTCCCCTCATTGAAATAAGTGAGCACCTCTGCAAACCATGGTGATCAGATGAGAATGGGTAAAATTGCTTACAGCAATGGGGCTTGCTCAAGTAGCTCACAGGTGCCACTAAAAAATCTGGGATTGAACCCACAACCTTATGATCGCAGGGTCGACTCCCTAACCACCAGGCCACCAGCTGTCAGCCATGGCTTGCTCATAAGGAACCTGGATGTTGATTTCTGTAAAACTGCTTTGAGACAACACCCCTTGTAAAAAAGTTACGCAGATACATTTGAACTAAAATGATTGACACTCTCTCCCTCTTTTCAAAGCTGAAGGCAAAATCATGACTCTCAGCAGAAATATGACAATTTCTCAGCAGGGGCTCTGCAGACTACTCACCCACAGCAAGCAGGGGCTGGTAGTGGTTGATGTTCTTTGTGGTCAGTGGGGGGCACATGCGCAGGGAGAAGGGCGGCAGGGGCAGACCAGACTGCAGCCCAGTCAGGAGGAACTTCAGTTGTACTTCCTGCTGGCCAGCTGTATTTCCTGCTGGCCACGGGGGATCCACACCTGATATCAGAGTGTGACCTAAGAAAATACCCAGAAAGCAAGAGGTAAAGTGTATGACAACCATTCCATGCCAGTGTCTGTTAAATTCCTACACAAGCACTCATTCTGCTTTATAAGGTACTGTTTAGGTAATCACCTGAATCAGTTTGATCGTCTCATTTCCGTTTTCTTTAAGAGTGAATAATTTCTTTCAGTTATTACATTTCAGTAAACACTCCATTTTTCTTGTTTTAATGTATTGACATTGGAAATTAAGAAAAATAAAGACAAAGCTCTTATATTTTCCAGAGTTACATATACAGTAAACCCCTGCTTAATCGCGGTTCAGCAGTCGCTGCTTTTTTTCTGAGAACAGACCTAATAATTGTTTGTGGAAAGCCACTGCACATTCGTGGAAACCATAGGTATTTTTTTGCTTTTCTATGACCGGGCCATGTCCACCACACTCTCTCGTGCTGGATTTATGTGCTGGTTGTTTATGTTCAGGTGCGGCACTTAGCAAAGCAATCAGACTCCTGAATGGAATGAGCATTCACTGCTCAGCACCACACCCAAACGTAAACAACCAGCATGAGGACGAGGAGCAGTCACGGATGAGGCCCAGGCGTCACAGTCACCTGTACTCAGAGGTGGGAGGTTTGTAAGTAGCCAATCAGAAAATGTTTTTTATTTCTCCTTGCTGCTGATTGTCTGCTGCCCTGTGACATATCTGTGACAGCTGCAGTCCAGAATTTCCCCTGTGGACCGTCTCGAGTGTTAATGGTTTTCGTTTTTTTTTTTCTTGAAGACCTGTATTTTTATTACTGTAAATTACAATCATTTATTACTTCATTTACCCTGCTTATACCAAATGGAATGAAAAGTCTGAATACATTAAATGAAAGTGTGAATATATGGAATGAAAGTGTGAATATATGGAATGAAAGTGTGAATATATGGAATGAAAGTGTGAA
>JBBPDC010172244.1:14495-35819 GCA_037974485.1 Hemigrammopetersius urotaenia | reverse complement strand
ATATACACAAACTCTGTATGTATAAATACATACATTTTAAAAGTGGCTCTTTCATTTACACTGATTATGTCATCACTGACGCTGTTAATTCTGTCCTCCTGTGTGGGTGAAGTGCAGAGTACAGTTCTTGCTAAATTTAGATTCTGCACCAGCGGCAGAAATGATGACAGGCTTTTGCTGTGAAGGATCCGATTTAATCACAGAAAATCAGCCACTACTCAGCAAACAGACTGATAGTTGTTTTCCCAATGTTATACACGCAAAATAAAAGCAAAACTATTGATCATTTTATTGCTGTTCTGTGGTTACACTTGCTTAGAGTGGCTCAGTATGATTAACTATAAGGGACATATATGGCGTCTATGTTTCCCTCTCTCTCCCTCTTCCTCTCTCTCTCTCTCTCCATCACTCTCTCTCTCTCTCCCTCCCTCACACTCTCTCTCTCTCCCTCTCTCCCTCTCTCACCCTCTCTCTCTCCCTCTGTTTCTATCTCACTGTCTCTCACTTTCTCTGTCTCTGTCTCTGTCTCTCCCTCTCTCCCTCTCCCTCTGGGTGATGTTATATAATCTGACTGATGCAGCTGAGGGATACACCAGAGTAACAGATGTTTGCGTTTGTGCATAAATATGTGAATGCCCTAATACTGCCCTCATTGTTATTGGGCACAATAAACACTAAATTAGCAGTTCTTGTAAAAACAGAAATTTCTAAACACCCCCCCTCAAAAAAAGATTTAGCAGTGACCACTTTGAGGGAGAAAAAAATAATTTTAGGATTCTAATAGTCCAACAATTGTCTTGATATTAGTAATTATCATTATGTTGGATACATGAAAAATACTATTACTGCAACACAGTGCCTCCCTCTTTTCTCTTGGTGTCTGTGGTGTCCTTGTAATTCGATATTTGAGTTATTCATGCTTGCAGGTGTGTATCTCACCTACTGAGAAGTCATTCTAGTAACAGTTAGAATCTCAGTGCTTGTGTTTCTACAGGTGCGGCAGGCTTGCCATAGTCACATGACTGGAGATTAATATACACATGTTTAGAAATCCTGTGAACCACACACTGTCAGCAGTTTCATCCTTCGCTTTAAGCACACACTACTGAAGATTTTTGCTCTTACGACCAAGCAGAATGAACGCAACCCCCAGCCGCCTCGCATCACACAGCTCCTTTTCTCTCCTGTTGACCTTCACCCCTCATTTCCATCTGTATGGTTTCTCCCATCACTGATAGGACTGGAGCTGCATGCTGACCCCCACTAAATTAACCATCAGCATCCTCCCCTCACCAGCACAGCAGCTCTTATATAACAGACCCAGTTTCACAACGGGAACAAGTAGAGGGGAGGTTAGAGAATGGGGGATATTTGTAAAGGAGGGGTGAAAAACAGGAAGGGTTGGAGATCCAGATTCATATTCCAGGCTCCTCAACTTGCTCTTTAGATGATGTTGGGTTGCTCTTCGTATAGCAGTTCCAGAGCAGGTGGGGAATAGCTGCTCATCAATTGTTTATAAATAATCTGATAATCAGGCAAGTAATTGTTCTAAGACCCCCTGCAGCAAGGAGCTCCACTGAAGCTCCACTTTTTTCCAATGTGTTGTCATCTGTAGTCTGAGAAAACAAAATATTTCAGTGTTTTTGTCTTTATTTGTTAATCGAGAAAAACACTGACACCATAGTATTATGAAGTAATAATGGTATAATAAATAAGGTGTTTTTATGTTACTAATGAATTTAATTGAGGCACCATGGTGGTGCAGTGGGTAGTGCTGTTGCCTCACACCTCCAGGGGTAAGGGTTCGAATCTGGGTCCTGGCCTTGTGTGTGGAGTTTGCATGCTCTCCTCCTGGTGGTGTGGGTTTCCTCCGGGGTCCAAAGACAAGTGTCAAGTGAACTAGGGATTCTAAATTGAGTGAATGGTGTGTATGTGTGCCCTGTAGTGGATCTTGGACCCTAGGACCCTAGTAATGATTAAGTGGTTACAGAAAATGAATGAATTTAATTAAATGAATATGATTCGTTTGTGTGTGCAGGTTCGTGTGCGTCCAGATGTGCAGGAGTTGAGACAGTGGCAAAAGGAGCTCCGGAAGGAAAATCAGGACATTGCAAAAACTGTGCAGGAGTTCTGGGCACGTCAGGAGAGCAGAGGTCAGATCCACTCTCACATAGTAATTATTATTATTATTATTATTATTATTATTTTATAATGTTCCTTACCTAGAGAACATAAAGCTGGAAATCAAAGTCTTAGAACATGAATTGATTCATGCAGTTCATTCGGGAGTTCTGTTTTATCGCTGGCAGCTTGAGCAGAGCCTGATGGAGAACTGATGCTCGGGTTCCGGTTTAGTGGTGGGCTAAGCAGCATTGTTTTTGGTAAACTGTGGTAAAAGTGTCTAAACTGTATGAGACTGAAACGCCCCTGATCCAGAGAAGAGTGGCCATGCATTGTTTTCCTTATATGATATATGACTACTGTGGGATTTGTTCTGAATTGTGTTTTTAACTATTCGCATCCATTCAAATGTTTAAAAAGACCTTCTAGCCTACAACAGAACAGTGACCTCAAAATTGTTACTGTAGTTATTTTCATGAACAAAAGGTCTCTCAGTTAAAAATTCTTCAGACAGTATTGATCTCACTGAACTGAACTGACTGAAAACTAACAAGAAAGAAATTCCCACGCATTGAACCTAAAAAAAATAAATCTGAGATGTGAACACATACACACTGACTGGGTGCACATGTAAATTCAGGACCTCTACGTTCTGACAAAGCCCTACAATGAGGAGCTTCTGAACAAAGACTAGCGTGGCCCATCCCCCATTGGTCCCAAAACACGCAGCCCGACACACAGAGGAAGAGCACATGGGATCGTAACTGCTGAACTGACAGGAGTTCGTACCGAGCAGCTTGTTTACATCCACACACTTTTCACCTTTCAGAGAGTTTTCTTTAGAGTGAACAACACTTTCAGAACATTGTCAGGCTTTACTGGAACTCTGGCTGCTAAAGCAGCAGTTTGTAGTTTGTACTTGTTGTTGTTACTGTGAAATTACAATTACAAGCGACCTAAACCAGTGATTAAGTAAGTTTAGAAATAACAGGCGGACCAGACAAATTTACTGATCAACACTAGAGCGGCAGGACAAAGCCTTTAAGGTTCTCATCTTCTTCTGGGATTTTACAAAAACTATTTTCACTGATGACTACATTTATATAAGGGATAGATGTGAAACTGACCACCCAGAACTGTTCTAGAGTTCAAAATAAAATATAACAGAAAAACACAATTTTTACTGCAGATAAAATATGAATATAAGCACGTAATAAAAGAACAGAACGCATATAAAAGAACAATAAGGCTGGTTATATATTCCAATTAATGTTATACAGGTTGTTTTTTCGTTTAGTTTCCTACTTATTAGTAGTCATTTAGTATTAGTATTATTAATACAATTAAAAACTAGTACACATTTGAAATAGAATACTGAGAGATATTTGGCCAGTGATGTGATGTTCTAATGAGCTCTTTTAGTGTTAATACTCAAACTGCTGTGTTGTGTACAAGTTGCAGTGTGTTTGATGTGACTAAGGAATTCATTTCATTGAAGGTTTTTTAAATCAAATCCTAGAGGATAAAATCTCTTTCTGACTGCTTTCTTTTTGCTAATTCTGTGTTTACTTCTATTTTACTCAGGTGAAAAAATGTTGTGTGTTCGTTCATGTGTCTCTGAAGTCTTGTGCTTGTACTGAAATGACGTTTGTGACTGTAGGGGCGAGAGGGCACAGCCTGACACGTATTTTTTTGGTAAATACTTTCAAGCTAAATATTTGAGCAACATTAGTGATTTAGACTTTTTTGGCAGCCTGGCGAATTGCACTCTACTAAACAAATGCTGTGACTGTAGCACCCAAACACACTTTATTTCTGCTGTTAGTTTGGAGGTAAAGGACGTGAGGCGCAGGTGAAGGGTCACTGGTGTAAAGCTGACTGAGTAAATTCGTAATTCGTTTGTGCAAGACGCTGAACACTGTAGACCTGCTGTACTCGCAGGTTATGATGCCATGGGAATACAGTAAGATGACCAGAGACAGCTCGTGGTCTGGTGGTTAGGGAGTTGCCCCTGCGATCAGAAGATTGTAGGTTTGAATCCCAGCTAGTGGCACCACTGAGGTACTCTTGAGCAAGGTAACGTCCCCACACACTGCTCGCTGTGTTCCTGGCTGCCCCCTGCTTCACTTGGTGAAAGGCTTAAATACAGAGAAAGAATTTCACACTGGTCACACTGTGCTGTGGTGTGTTGACATATGACTAAAAGGTCACTTCAGTAATCTACTCGAAACTGTTTAACTAAACACAGTTTTGTGTTACATTCTTTACACGGCTGCACCCCTATAGTCAATTCAACCTTCGTTTTTCTTGACACAGAGTTTGTGTGTGTTCTTTTACAGTTGGGTCAGAGCTGGCAGGCTCTGTTGATGATTCCGACCAGCACGGTCAGTCCAGTGTGTCAATCCAGGTTGTGTCGCCGACGCCTTATAACACACCTGCGCCACAGAGCGCACCCAACACCGCCGCCTCCCCTGGTCTGCTCAGTCTAGAACCACGTGACTTCCACACAAACAGCCACTTTCCAACACACACACGCAGATCACCTCAACACTGACTGATAAACACAGCAGTTCACACCAGGAGGCCGAGGCAGTTTAGTCTTTACTCTCATGGTAATCCTTCTCACATTGGTTTTATATAATGGCTTTTATGCTGAATATAACAATACTTCAAACATCTGTCCACAAATTCAGTGATTGCAGATTTCCATGTTTCATTTGAATTGTTTCTTTTTTCTCCCTGTAATAACACTGAGTAGCAGTATATTACAAAACACAGGTGCATTTTCATACAAACGATCTGGTTAGCGTCTTTGTTTTTGTTTTGTTACACTTCCATTCTAAACAGGAGGCAAAGCCATTAAGAGTCATATCCCTTATGCGCTCACACTGAATTTCCATGTCCTGTACGGCAGGAAGCCAGATGACACCTCTTCCTATTTTAAGGAGGCTCAGGAAATGCTGATGTGCAGGATAGGGATATGGGTTACTTCATTTCACCTAACCTATTAAAGCAAATTACTGTAAACACTAGTAAAATTTTATATTTGTCCCTTGACTTCATTAAAAAACCCATTTTGACTCTACTATATAACACTATAAAGCTATAGTACACAAAATATATAATCACTATAAAGAAATATATTTTGCCATTTACATTGTGCGACGGTTTCATGGAAAATAAATCAGAAATGGAATCAATACAAACAATACAGACATCAATATTTATATTAAATTACATTTAAAGATATTTTACCTTTAAAGTTACCATTGTGGAGAGTCTTGTTTTGATGTTCTGTTATTTTCCCCTGGACACTAACAATAAATTCACTAATTCACTAAATTCACTAATTCGTTCCCTGAATTCTCTGATTCAAAAGGTCTTTCTTGGGTACGTTATCAAAATTCCGGACTGTTCTTGGAATTGACACAGCTCATCAGAAAGTAGAAACAAGTCTGTTAAAAATTGAGCTTCTTACACACATATTCAGTGATATGGCTAATTTACAGAGTAACACGACAAATTGAATGAGAAAGTGTTCGAAATCCTCTAAAATCCATGTTTGTTGACATCACATTTATTAATAATGATGTTTCATTCACATTACATGTTGGAAAGCTTCAGTAAAATGACATCAGATGTAATGAATAACCTTTTAAATGACCACACCTTTTCATATTTGGTGAAGTGCTAACCTTTTATCAGTTTTTAAAGCTCAAGGCTTGAAGAACTAGCAACTTTAGTATTTTGTCAGCTCATAGTGCAATTGTAATTGCATGCATATAGCTGCTGGTATCTGTTGTATCATCCATTTATTGCTAAAAAGTTTTTTTTTAATTGAATTAGCTTTTTAAATGAGTTATGTTGTACAAGTAATGCTAATGGGGTAGTGATGGCCTAGTGGGTAGGATACTTGCCTCTGGACCAAGAGGTCATGGGTTCAAATCCTACCTTCAGGACACCACCACTGGGTTCCTGAGCAAGACCTTTAACCCCAAGTTGCTCCAAGGAGACTGTAGTTAGGGAATGGAAGTCGCTTTGGATAAAAGTCTCTGCTACATACATACACTCTCCTAGAAACTATGTTTTTATTCATTGAAAATATTCTGACTCGGTTGATAATTTTTGTTTTGGAGTATGCAGCATTGCAAAAACATCTTTCTCTAAGACATATTTAGAATTGAAACCAAATGAAGTGTGCTTAGGAAATGTGAATATATGCCCATCATCAAGTATAACAATGTCAACCGTAAATTAAACCTTGTTCTTTCATGACACAACCGTAATCCGTAATCCGTTATACTCCAAAAATTCTACAAACTCCGAACATAAACTACAAAGATGACACTTTATTCAGCTATTGTCTGAAATCTTTCACAGAAACAGTAAACGTTTTTTTTTTATACTGGGAAAACATGTTCCACACAGAGGCATGCTGCATCACAGCTATGAAACTGGCACCACTCTTTAATGGTTGAGTCTGAAGGCAAGACAGTTAAGGAGTGGGTCATTTGTCATTTGGACCATTTCAAAAAATCAGGACGCAAGATACTCAGTAGTATAGAAGAGCTCAGGAATACAAACTTCACATACAGTATGATGTCCAGATCTCACCATTGGTTTACTATAATTACTGAACACAGAGATGTATCTAGAACTACGGTCTTTCTCTTTAAAATCAATCCTAGAACATCAAGGGCCGAAGCAGTTTAAGTGCATTTGTATGGCAGGAGGATGTTCCAGGTAGCCTGAAGGCCATTTTGGCCCACCCTCCTTTTGATACACCTCTTACACCGTAGTCACTACACTGTGATTCATGAAATTAAAGATCTTAATGCCACCTTGAAATACACTTTGATGTCACATGAACTCAAAAGTATTTAACAGCACCTCAGAAAATGTTAACATGTGGATGTGAGCATGCAGGTTGCTGACAAGTGCAAAATCTACAAGGTGTGTGTATAGATATGTGTGTGTGTGAGTGTATATACTGTATATATATATATATATATATATATATATATATGAATGAATGAATGAAACTTCACACATATGTATATGGGGCTGTGTATATACCACAGTAATGTGCTTTGTTTCTCCACCTCATTAGTTTTCTGAATTGCACAGGTCCACTGAGCCTTAACTTTTGGAGTGTCTTTAATACCGTATAATTAATGTGAAAGGTTTCTGTACCATTTACAAAACAGTATCACTAGTGGGTTGATACAGTAGTCATTATGTAGTGTTTACCACATTTAGCAATATTATCATTATCATCAAATGCTATATATCACTATATCTTTGTGTGTAAATCGGATTACCCGAGGTCTAGAGACAGCAGTGCACACAGTATTGATAAAATGAGCACTGTAACAGAAGCAAAAGGAAAAAAAAAAAAAACATGGAAACTGTGTATTCACTTTCACCCAGTAACTGTTGCAGGCCAGACAGGATTTTTGTCCTCACAGGCAACAGCAAGATTGAAACAAAAAAAGTTGACAAAAGGTTGGATCACTTAATCAAAACTGAATTCGTCTTCATAGTTAATGAAATAAAAATGGATTAAAATACTACTCATAAAATACAAAATTAACCCGTCCCTCGCATAAAAAGTTAGAGGGAACACCAATCCAGCAATTCCACAACAGGAAAAAGGGAAAAAAATGTTTATTGAGAAGGCTGTGTCCTTATTGTTATCTTTAGTATAAATGGAAAAAACAAACAAACAAACAGAAAAAGTCACTAGTATGTACATTTCAATTACCAAGAAGACGGGAATAATATTACACAGAGACCCTGTAAAAAAAAAACGAGTCTGTCTTGGCACAGGACATCATCACAGATGGAGAAAAAGGAGAAGCGTGTTTCCCGACAACACAGAGAAGCACTGCGTGCACCCCACTCTCTCTCTCTCTCTCTCTCTCAACACACACTGGATCATGATTCCACAGTTGCCACTCAGACAGGGGGTTCTTACATGTTCCATGTGTCTAATAACGATCCGTCCCTCTCATAAGCAGAGTCACCGTTCATTTTCTACACACGCCCTCATCGGTTTGCCTGATCTGGAACAGTAAACTGACTCATGAGATGCGAAGCTCATAGCGGATTTATATGTAGTGAATCACAGTATGTCATTGATCTACCCAGCAATCCCTTTTCTGGGATAAAGCTCACTTTGGGAGTCTCAGTATCGACACCTTTATATCACTCTCAAATAAAAATTTGCATATAATGAAAAGTCACCTCTGTGCAAATTCATCTAATTTATACTGTATATAAAGTAACAACTGCTTTTAAAAATACTGTTCAGGTAGTAAAAGAGAGTAATGGGGGTGGGTAGAGAGTGCTCTGCATGTGTGTGTGTGTGTCTGTGTGTGTGTGATTGCAGACGTCTGACCTAGATTCACAATCCACCCCAACACCCAGCCATTTCACCCGTCCCGCTGTTCTCAGCCACACTTAAAATCACTCTGGGCCAGTGTTTGTTGGGGGGCAGAGGAGAACTCTTAGGGTGAGAGACGGTTGTGGTTTCATAATTATATATATATATATATATGTATACACCCCAGATCCAAGCACTAAATGTGTTGCTAAAACTGAAATTAAACTGGACTGAGGTTTACAACCACAACCTAGAAAGGAAAAGCTTTGTTGCAAAGATCAGGTCACTGCAGTGTAAGGGGTAAGCAGACACACACACACACACACACACACACATACAGACAGACCATGAAGGCCTGCAAATGTAAGATTTTTAATCTCTTTACCCTGAAATAACCTTACTTTAATGCCCCTGAAGCAACAGTAGAGAGTCAAACTTGAATGATTATGTGTATTTTGAATGAAAACATGAATTACTATTACCAGGCTTAAAATTAAGCCTAAGATAAGAGTCATTAAAAGTAAACCTCTCTCAACCACACAAGTGTAGAGCAAGACTGAAGTTAACAGTAGCCACGTTTCCATCCAATCAAATTCATTTCAAAGGAATACCTAAAATGGCATAAACGAATTACACAATTTAGACTAACCTTCTATTAGCTCTGTACAAGAGCCTAAAACTCTCCATGGCACTTTCGGAAATATGCTTCTGAGAAATACCGAGCGAGTTTACAGACAAATCTTTAATGATGGGCAGCTGCTCGATGCTGTTTAGTTTCATTTCATGGCTGTATCTATTACTGTAGAGAAAGAGCAAAGAGAAAATGCACAGGCAGCGGCTCAGGAAATGTCGGCATCAAGCACCTTTATGTTTATTTACCGTCTAATATCACTGTTGTATTTTTCATGAATTAAAGTTACATTTAAATTTATTGGACATTTTAATTGGTTTGCTGTTTCTGTTTCATTGCTATGGCCAGGCTACAAAAGTAACAGGAGCATTCACAGAAGTTTGTTCTATTTGTATTTACAATATTTATTTCCAGTGCATTTAGTTGCATTCAGGGCATTTTCCAGCAACACATATACTTTTATGTGACTGATTGTATTTCATATTCGTGGTTTAATCTCTTTGTTTTATTCAGCATGTCCAAATATGTGGATGGAAACATGGTTACTGAGGAAAGTACTAGAAACTGGAAAATCACCAGTATGTGCTCTGTATATCTTAAATAGGGAATTATTGAAATGAGTTGATTAACTCTGAGTCACAGCTATAATAGTTACAGTATTCTTCGCAATACTCCTTCAGGGTCAGACACTCTTCCATGCACACATTTCAAGAGTCTTCACTCATTCCAGTCACACTGCAGTGCTGGGGTTCGTTTCCCCAAATCAGTGATGTCATCAGGGCTTTTGTCCTTCTCCTCTTCTTTCCATCCCCTCTTTCCTCACCGCTCCTTTACCACAACTGCCTTCCTGTATACGTGGGGGGTGCAGACGGTACCTGTGCGGTAAAAATAACAGAAACAGCTAATCAGAAATAAGTCAAGACACATATAGCCATGGAAAAAATAAGAGACCACTTTCCCTTCTTTTTCTGTTCACTGTTTGTACAGTTTGCAGCAGTGTGTGTTTAAAATGCACAGGTTGCTTTTCTTTTCTGAACTATAGCAGTGTGAGCTGTGTAAAAAATAAGAAACGCCTCCATATGTGCTGTGAGTGCAGTAGTGTGTGTAGAGCAGCTTTTCTATGGTCTGTATTCCAGCAGCTTCACTCCTGATTCAGTTTCTGATGGATGAAACACACACCCTCTTCTCTTAACGTCACTGTTTTAATTGTTGCAGTTGTAAAATAGTCTTGTGTAGTTTAACATTTCTAATATATAATTAATTATTAATGTGTATTATTTTCATATTTCCTAAAAAAAAAAAGGTGGAATTTTGAATGAAGTGTGGTTAACAGTGTATAAAACAATAGTGACCTGCACATTTTACACAGACACCACTCCCACATTACAAAAGCAATAGCCATAAAAAAATAATGCAGTCTCTTTTTTTTTTTTTTTCCATGGATATATAGCTAAGAATGACTGAATCACTGAGTTCACTGAATCTTCAACAATCCGCAGTGTTGTAAGCAAAGCACTTACACACATTCAGTCTAAATTCATTGACCCATCAAGCTTTTAATAAACCGAGCCTTTAGTAGCAGTGGAACACTCAGGAGGCACTTGCCTGATTCAAAGACTGCAAATCTTGTATATCGTAAACCATTTCAACTTCTCACCACTTCGTTGTGGTGAAAGCTATACATTTTAGATGATACTGCGGTCAGTAATTCCACATAATAGCTTTAGTTTTAACACGATATGCTGCCATACAGTTCTCTGTATTGTCAAGTGTTCAGAGACTTAATCACAATAAGAGTTTAGGTTGATGAGCCTGGATCTGCTCTAATCCTTTCAACTGGACATACAGATGACACAAGCAGTCTTCTCAGAGTAGCCCGATGTCTCTTAGGACTGAAACTGATGCTGTTGTGTGCTTTTGTGGGTTTATTTATATTTATAGTGGCAGTGAGTGGGAAGAAGTCAACATAGCAAGACATAGCGAGACTCCTACTGCATACAATCAGTAACAAAAATACACAGTCATACCTGAACCTTACAGCTCTGTGCAAAAATCACCCTTTTGTTTACTTGATTATGAAGTTTCCACAGAAAATTACACAATAACTCCATATAAGTCCATAAAATCAGTATTTAATTTTTCTACTCTTACTTTTTCTGCCACTTTAACTCTTTCATCCTTTTCTTTTATCTTACAACAAAAGCTGCTGCCAAAGGTGTCAGTGACATCATGTCACCTTCACAGAGACACAAGCATTTGGGATTTTTCAATAAAAGGGGGTTCCTTAAAATGTATTAAAAATGGGACTTGCTACACATGGTAGACCACCAAAACTGTCACTATTGGTTAAACAGTACTTTTATGTGTAAGTTTTGAGAGATAGAAGAAAATCAAGCTCCACACTTTTGAAAAAAAATCAACAGTTGAAGACAAATGTACGTGTCTGAAAGAACGTACATAGCAAATTAGTTCCAAAAACGCTTCCCTAACTCTCCGGAGTTTGGCTGTGGGAAAGTTTTGTCATTATTAAAAATGTCCAGTCCTCTTGATATTCCCAGGATGTTCCTGAGAGCATTCCCTCAACATTTTGTGCAATGAAAATGTTACATTCGGGGAACATTGATTTGGATTGACGTGACATGTTGACATGTGAAACTAAACGTAATTAGATTGGGTTCTGTTTTCCTGCCTGCCTTTGTTGACCCCCAGGTCAACACACTGCTATAACGTGGGGTTTTTACTCAAATACGGCAACCAAAGGCAGGAAAACAGTGCACAGAAAATGTTTTAATAAAGTGCAAGCAAATTAGACAAAAAAAAAAGAATTCAGGATTGTATGTTGAGCACAGAGCCGGAGGTCTGTTTCAGCTCAGGGGACATTTAATTCACAAATGATGTCCGGAGTACAACAAATGGTCGGTACTGTAACCATTCTCAGAACATTCCTAGACTGTTCAATAGTCAAGTTAACAGATAAACAGTTCCCTTTAAGAACTTAAACATTTTGAAACAATACAAAAACTGTACATTTTGGGTGTTTATTTAAAAGAACCCAGAACATTAATCTGTTGCCGGAAATCATGGTGAGGCAATGTTCTGACGATCCGCCATCTAACCTAAAGAAAATGTTCTGATAGCCTGGCATTTTCTTTGAGATTTGTGATTGCAAATGAGGTTGAGGCAACATTCTAGGAAACTGAAGCTGGGACAACTAAGAAAACTTAGTTGGACTTTTTGCACACTTTGTAAAGCTTCCAAATCATTGTTCCTACAACCAAATTGGAAGTTTTAAAGGATTTAACATTCAAGCTTTCGTAGCATTGCCTTATTTAAATTCATGTAGTTTCTTGTCTTTATACTTGGTCCTATATATCAGTCTTCACATACCGGCTCGATCTGAACAGACTAAAATAGTCTGCCAGGAGATGTCTGACATTTTCTTTTTGCATGAGGTAGAAAAATGATGCACTCACTGCTCCCCCGTTCAGTATCATGGTCATCTCAGTAGGCTGGTAGACGTTACTGCGGAAGGGAGCGCTGGGTCTGGTTCCTGTGTTCCCATTATGGTGGCCTCCACTTCTCAACCCTAACAATGAAAACATCTTAACATTTCTTCCTTTTTTTCAATGTCAAAAGCACAGGCACTTTGTTTGAATAGCTAAAAGTTTAGCGTTACTGTTTATTCGAGAGGTGTATACCTGCAGCGTTTTCGTCAAAAGCATATCCCTGATTCTCTACAAACTGCCTGTGTGAGAGCGGGATGTCTTCATCAAAGCTGGTCTCTCTTATGCGTGAGGAGTTTTGTGAGGTGTCAAAGTAATCTGGAGCGGAGGGCTGAGGTGGAGGTTGTAGACAGGTATGGGCCTCAGGTACAGCATGGCATAGCAGCAACAACCAGCCCTGTGTCACCAACGCCACGGCCAGTGCAGGTTCGTCCCAGTCTGGAGCCTTCCCCAGCGCTGCGTTCCCGTAGAGGTAGAAGCTCATCCAGGCAGCCCACAGTAAAATAGACAGCAGGCAGGAGACCATAAGCCATACAGCATTACAGCGCCATGGCTGTGCCTTCCCACACAGCGCCAGCACTGCTGCCACCAGGGCAGCAAGCAGAAGTGCCAGCACATAAGAGCAGGCCAAGGTGAAGTCCAGTGGCTCATACTGGCAAGCAGGCTGACCCTGTCGAAGCACTGTCAAAAGCAGCCACTCAGCTGCCACGATGCCCTGGACTGCCGCTAACCCGAGAGCCAGGCCAGTGAGGGCACATCCACCAGGGCAACGTCGCTCCCGCACTAACTGCCGCAGCCTTACTCCCTGGGCCAGCATGCAGGAGAAGCACAGGCCGAACAGAGCTCCCCATAATGCACGGCGTACCATACACAGGTTCTCATTGCGCTCGATGAGGTAGGCAAAACTCAAGCCAAACAAGCCCACGATGCCTACAAGCAGCAGGAGGATGGGGCCCACGCCACTACGCTTCTCTGCCTCAGTCACTGAGCGAAGGCGGCACAGCAGCACCAGAGCCAGAAGAATGGCGGACAGAGTGCCTCCAGCAGCCAAGGCCTCCACCACCACACCCCAAATGGTTTCCAGGTCGCACAGGAGGGTGTAGGGGCGCGTCAGGCCAATTCCACAGCCCCACGGTACTGGAGATTCTTCGTTCTGAACAAAGCTCATGGCCAAGACAGGGGGGAGGAAGATCAATGCAGGAAAATGTAGCATCTGAAAGAGAGAATGAAGAGGCACAGCATAAATATACACTACTGACCCACACCGCTCGCCCCCACTAAAACAACATTCATCAGATCAACAGACACACTCCCATACTAACAACGTGCATGAGTGAAACATTCATCCATTCCCAGAGCAACTAATCCTGACAAGGGTCACGGAGATGCTGGAGACCATCCCAGCGGTCAGAGTGGAGTAGGGATGTCACCATTAACCGCTTTCACGACTTAAAATGACACAGTTACTTAATCGTGAACACTGTGTTTCTACTGGTGCTCTTAAAGACGTAGATTATGACAGTGCTATCAATAGATTGGAAGATCGACCAAAACGAAAATGTTTTACCAGCGGTGCATTTGTGCTAGAAACACACAGACAGTACAATCAGTGCATGACGAATGTGAGTATGCTCACATTTTTGCACTTTATTTTTAAACCTATAGAACTGAAGCAAGCACTCCATTTGTTTATATACCATTCATGCACTGTTTTATTTGTTTATGGATTTTGTGTGTTTAAAAAAAAGACACAAAATAAAAGGCAAAAACTTCTAAAGAATGGGATTGTCTACATTGGGAAATTAATACATGCAAAATAATCATAATAATCGGGCCAGCAAAATCAATAAACGTTACATTCCTACAGTGGAGGAACACGCAGGACAGGCAGGCACACAAACGCACAAACACAGAGAGCAATATAGCATCTATGAGCAATATAGCTTCTATGTGCATGTCTTCTGACTGTGGGAGGAGCCGAACATGTAAACTCCACACAGAACAGACCCACCCGGCTGGGATTCGAACCCAGGACCTTCTCGCTGTGTCGCTCATGTGTGAAAAAGCTTTTACTAAAGTGTGAAGTGAATAGCATTGATTATCTCATTACAGTGGCAGCTGTCAAATAGTGAAATATATTAAGCAGCAAGTGAAGAGCCAGTTCATGATGTATCGGAAGAAAAAAAATGGGAAAGCAAAGAGATCTGAGTGATTTTGACAAGGGTCAAATTATGACAGCTAGTCAGAGTATCTCCAAAACAAACATCCAGATAAAGATAACCACCTACCCAACAGCCCAAGGCTCACTGACATGGGGAGAGAGGATTAGCCCATCTGATCCAGCCCAACAGAAGAGCTGCTATAAAATAAACTGAAGATGCTGAATAGTGGCAGTGTCCTCTTACAGCAGGATGATCACTTCAAAAACTGTTCAGGAACTGAAACGGTTCAGGAATGGCTTGAGTTCAAGGTGTCAACTTGACCTCCAAATTCCCCAGATCTCAATCCGATCAGGCATCTGTGTGTAACAAACCAGTCAAATCCAGGGAGGCCTTACCTCACAAGAGGAGTCAGAGGATCTGCTGCTAACAGTTTGGTGCCAGATACCACAGCTCATCTTCAGAGGTCTTGTGGTGTCGAGGTCTCAGCAGCAAGAGAGCGAGTTATTAATATGGGGCGGGTTATTTTAATGTTTATTTTAATCAGTGTGTCGGGGATCCTCGTCTCCAGTTGGATCATCTACAATTTAGTAGTTCTCCTCCTCAAACACACTCACTAACCTGGACACTGGTAGGTGTGTCTGATTAGAAAAATCACCACTGAGCTGATCACTGGCCCTCCAGGGGCCCCCTCCCTCCCTGGTGGATGTGCTATTTATTATGCTGTTTATTTTCAGATTGTTTTGTTGGTGCACTTATAGGAAACATGCTACAGAAATAAACACAGCACATATTTGCATAGTGTAGAAATGACACCCGATGCCTTCGCTTCTTGAGTAGAAGTTCTAAATTAGCTATGCCCTTTAGCTGGGCCTAACTGGTTTTCCCTTCACTCTGTGATCTCGTTTCACACAGAGATTGTTCCACGTGAGAGACAGGGAGCCTTTCAATAGTTTGGCATCTGACTGAAGCATTTACTGGTAAAACAATGCCCGAGAGCTCACTGCACACCATTTCAGTGGGTGGCTGTAATGAGAATAGTTTTGCCCAATGAGATATGTGAAGAAGAAAGAGCTTTTTTTAAAGTTTCAAGAACCTTTATATAAGGTAAATATACAAGAAGAACTCTTAAACTAGTATTTTATAAGTGAAGGTTCTTCAGATTCACAAATGATATATTTCTTATGGGAAGCAAAAGGGTTTCTTTTCTGGCATTGTTCAAACAAACATTTGTGCCAACTTGTTTAAACAGTGTAGCTATAAATATCTCTTGTAAAGACAAATGCGAGGGGTGACAGGGCCAGGGATTCAACACTCTGCAGTCCTGTGGTACGGGAAACTGGTTTGGACCACAGTACACTACAAAGGCAGCGGTTAACCACAGCTTCCAGCAAGCGCGGACAGCACAAACCGGCTGTCTTTTATTTGTTACACACAATATGTCTTTATGTTGAGTGAAAGGTATTCGGCTCAGTGCATCCTTCACCCTCTGGGGCCATTTCATGCAGCCACAGCAGGGTTCCAAGTATTGGGCATGTAAGTTATTACATAACCTGAGAAAGAATGTCCAAAAGCTCCTACACCTCGAGATCTATCTTTATAATGGATTTTACTAGAGAAACTAGAAAAATCGTAAGCGAACGAACAATCTGAAGACCTTGATTGGCTGGTTATTGGGTATTGGGTTTGAACTATTAGAAGGCTATTTGGGGTAGCACTTCCTGAGACAGTGTTAGTGCCATGTTCCCATAATGTGGTGTTCTGGCAGAGGCCATGATTGCCATGGTAACATCAGCACAGAGCAGGAGGGAGGGAGGCCAGAAGGGCTCGGTACATCAACAACAGCTTTCTCCCGAACCAGGAACCCCTTTCCAATGCTAATCAAGGCTTGTGAACACAAGAAAAGGCTGCAAACCATATGAAGGTCTGTCAAGTTTAGAGAACACTAGAGACCATTTATTCACCTCTCAGACTCTCTGGTGTCTCAGACTGCTCGTTAGGGGACACTGGAAGATTCTGGAAATGATCTCTATAATTATGGTCTTTTCATTTGTATGCATATGATTTCTTTTTCCTTTGCTCATCCTCTCCAATTAAATCAAAACTGCTTTAAGAATTACCCCCCCCCCCCCAACCAGCTCCTCCCACTGCTGTAACTCCACATACTGTCAAAGATGTGCTGTGAAGGAGTTGCTTCTCTCTCTCCTCTCCCTCACCAAACACTTGGCCCAATCATATACCCCCCCCCTTTCTCTAGCCGCCTCACTGTTCCTCACTTGTTTCTCCCTCCTTCTTTCTTTCCCTCTTATGTAAGAGCAAAAATCCAGCTCTTTCCAGTTCTACTGCACGACTACAGCAGTGGCATCCTCCTTTATATTCTCCCATCCTCAATGGCCTATTTCACAGAGCAAATGATGCGAGCAAGGTGACTGCAGTTGTTTCAATTATTCTTTCATAGACCATCAGGAAAATAAAATTCAAAAACTTTTACCATGTTCCGAATTTCACACAAAAGATAAAAGATAAAAAAGCACCGGAAAAGGGATAAAAAGAAATATTACGTAATTAAATTTTCTGCTGATTCAAAATTTTTTTTCAAATTATGATTAAAGTAAGTAGCGTGCAGACTGTTGTGTTTATGCTGACACTGGAGATTTCTGCAAAATCCATCATAAGGCTATGCAATAAGATGAAATTTATTGTTACCCTGATTAAATGATGTCACAACACAGTGTTCTGAGCATCCTATGGGTATAATTAGAACCTAATAACGACCAACTACAAACGCAACTGCAATGAGAGAGAAATCCGCCAGTACACCTGTTCCAACTTGGAAAATGGAACATTGAGATATTTATCATAAAAGGATCATGACGTGATATTTTTGCCATAGCTGTCACTCCCCTCATGTGTGTTTCCCTTTTTTAACCCTTGATTGTCCCAAAAGTGCAGCATGGTAGTTTGTCTCACTACACAAGCATTACTCCAAAAACTAACCCCAACCAAAACAAATGTAAAGAAGTAACTTGTCACTGCATGCCCCGCCCCCTTAAACTTCACGCCCCGCCCCCTCGAATTCATAGCGAGACGTGTTCGCCAGTCCAGAGAGGAGTGATCTGCCCCTGAGGTCCAGGATAAACTTTTGGAGATCCCGTGCGATGCTGGTTTACAGTCGAGATCTGAGTTCTGCCATGTTGTGAGGAAAATCCCCAGCTAAGTGAGATGCAGTTAAAACAATCTCACCTTTCCGTTCCACGTATCTGAGTGAGATCGATTTTTATCACTTGACAGCCACAAAAACAAGAACAGGCTGAACTCGGAAACTCGCCCTGATTGGCTCTGCCAGCGTTCCTCATTTCGACCAGTTAGTGGGGAAAAAGCAGACACACCCATCATACTAGAATGTTGATTTAAAATGTTAATTTTTGGTGTCAAATAATCCCTGTGGGTGACCAGACCTGTAATTTAATTTAGGTTAAAAGTTAATTTTGCATGTTTAGCAGTATTGCAGTGTTCAAAAGTAAAGTTAAAAGAAAATATATCTATCTATGCGCATACACGCCTGGGAGTCCGTGTGGTGGGGGGTTTGAATTTGGGTGCATACCAATTCATTAATGTAGGTACGCATTACATTTACATTTACATTTACGGCATTTAGCTGACGCTCTTATCCAGAGCGACGTACATCAGTGCTTAAGAAGTCCACAACTGAAAAACAGCTTAATTCCATGTCAACTATTTAACTAAGATACTGCAGTCAGAGCATCTATACAACAACTGTCACATAATGACTAGCAACACCTCACCCAAATATGCACAAACCCTGTGCATATTCCTTTCCCAAATGATATGACAAGATATTTATGTAAATGTCAATTCATTCATGACTGAAATAGTTTGGGTGTTATATTGATAGCTGCCATAACTTTACAGAGGTTACGGTCCATAACAATGTGCCACCATGGTGTGTTTGGACAGGAATAGCATTGCAGAGCTTCTCTGAGTCAGCTAGTCATGAGGTTTTGGAAAAGATTTCATCCAGCCTTTCAGTTAGACATTTTCTGCACAGAACCAAAATCTCCACACAAACTTTCACTGTTTAATTACAAGCAGCACCAAACACAGGGCCAAACAAACTATTCCCACCAGATATTTCAAGTGTGGTCTAATTGGGAAATGCAGTTATTCCCTCGGCATCTCATGGCATCTTTGCCTCTAGTAATCAGGGCTCATTAACATGTGACTGGTCTCACACTGTGACCATATGCTAATTGACTCAACAATTAACAGGCAAGATGTTTAATCTTCCTCCCAACTAAGCATTTCATTAAGATTATGTATTTATCAGGGATCCCTTCAAACGGCATAGCATTATGTTCCAGCTGCATGCAATTATGAAACAGTTTTAGGTACAGTTTCTTCAAAATGATGGATTTAAGCCCAAATCAAGAACCACAGAGACTGAATGGA
The DNA here is from genome assembly GCA_037974485.1 of Hemigrammopetersius urotaenia. Taxonomy (NCBI): domain Eukaryota; kingdom Metazoa; phylum Chordata; class Actinopteri; order Characiformes; family Alestidae; genus Hemigrammopetersius; species Hemigrammopetersius urotaenia. The sequence continues at coordinate 16,550 of JBBPDC010172244.1, read as the reverse complement.
GCTCCTGTGAAGTTCAGTAATTTTGCATCAGACTAGAACATCTGGGCTTAACACTAATGTATGTTATGTTACATCCAAATAGATTTTAATGAACAGTTCTTACTCCTCCCTCTCTCCCTTTCTTCTCTATACATGCATTTGTATCTTGCCGGTGGCTCTCTTTCTCCTTTCTATGAGTAACTAGGACTGCATACATCAAAACAAATACAGTTCCAACACTGGTGGACACACACACACACAAACACAAATGTGTGTGCACATAAAACCTAAATTAAACAAAATACTGATGCATTGACGAGTGTCAAGATGTTCACAGTCATACTGTGTAAATATTATGCTATTATTCCTTTTGTGATTTCTGTGTATCTTGTGTATCTTCTTTGAGAGTGAAATACACATCCATGTTAAAGACAAGGCCTTCAAATTCATGTAGAATTGCTGGTACCACAGTATTCATGTTATGAAGCACATATAATATATGATAGTTCCGAGGGCTATTTTATTCATTATAAATATATAAGCAAATATATAAGATCAAATTTCATGACCTATAATATAAACTACCTTTTTCCAAGATCTTTTTTTCATAATGAACAGACTTACTGAGAAACAGTACCAGATCTTTGGACTGGTTAAATGGATTGGTTAGGGGGAGATAAACTGGTTATTAAACACAAAGGGTCCGTATAATCACCCTGCATGTATAATAAACGGTTTATAGTGGCAAGTAAGGAATAAATGGTCATGCACAAAGACATATATACACACAAAATACACGATAATGAAGAAAAAAGGTGTCAGTGGTGGTAAATAAATATCCCCTACCTTCACCGATCACACAAATCCTCTGCAAGCGAATGCGGCGATCACGTGTCACGCGGTTTTTGAGGGTCCAGAATTAAAAAATGTCACATTTCGGATTCGCCCTCCGAGATTTCTGTCCTTAAACAGGCTGGTTCGACTCTGTGTCCCGGTTCGAGGTGGTTTAGGGTCTGAATTCTGCAGGCGTCACTGCGTTAACACGGTGAAGCGTCCAGATCCTCATTCGAGGTGTCAGAACAGGGTCGAACTCGACGTTTTCCCGAGATCCTTTGATCAGTTATGTGTGAACCGAACCGCCCTTCCTTTCCATAAATAAATCAGAGTGAACCTCATCGAAAAACGGAACCGAACCCTGAACAGGACGGGTATGTGTCCATTTAATCCACTCGAATCTCTGGAGGCGCACCGAACCAGGCAGCTTCGTTCACAAATAGACCCAGAGCGCCCCGGGCTGTCCGTGACCGTCGACGTTAGAAGAGGCGATCCGGTTCCGACTGTCCTTTAAGAGCTTCAGGATCAGAACCGGGTCTGATTTTATTTATGAGACTCAGTAATCTCTTTTCTGTCTCTCCGGGCTTCAAAGGCGCGTCCTCAGCTGTTCAGCTCGATCAGACCAGAGAACCGCTGATTGACAGCTGCCCCGCCCCTCACCCTCAGCATGGGCACGCCCCGCCCCTCTCACCGCCCGGCCCCGCCCCCTCCCCAACAAAGCACGACTTGGCCCCGCCCCTTCACAGCTCAACACGACCCAGCCCCGCCCCTTCACGGTTCAGCACGATCCGGCCCCGCCCCTTCACAGCTCATCCAGGTCGGAAACGTGTCCTGCAGGACTGTGTGCAGGTGTATTTTGGACCATAAATGAGATTTTGGACCACAAATGACATCTGGAATGGTGCTAATAAAAATGCATGTCTAATTTATTGCAGCAAACTAAGATGCCTTTTTTTAAATCCTGGAGCCTGGATTTAGGATGAGCTTCCATTCAGAATCTGTCCCTGTTTATGTGTAAATGATCTCTCTGGCACAGGAAAGAGCTTCTGGAAATCTTGCTGTGGTTCTACCAGCACCGTTTTAAACCCGAGAGTCCACAGCAACTCATGACAGGTGTGAGTTCAAAGAGTGGGGGAGCCTTGTAGGGGGATTTGAGTGTGGAGAATTAGATCTCCAGCTAAACAGAGGCTGACTGGGGGTATGAGGTTGCGGGGGGGGGGGGGGGGGGGGGGGGGGGGGTTT
>JBBPDC010172244.1:0-14485 GCA_037974485.1 Hemigrammopetersius urotaenia | reverse complement strand
CCTAAACCACTCATATGACTCCATTCATCAGATAGAAAAAGACTGATGGGTTTTGAATCCATTTAATATTTAACTGACTATAACAATACCAATCATAAAAATCACAGTAACATTAACCAAATTATTATAATAATGTTAAAATGTATTAACTTTAAGTTTAATTTTAGTACATTTACATGTTTCAGTTTGTTACTGTGACATCTTACCCTTAGGTTGTAAACGAACACAGAGCCAGACTGTGTGTTCAGTCAGGTCCATATGGTGTCCTGCATTAGAGCAGAATTAACACTCAACACTCAAAGGACATTTTTACTGTCCCTTCTTAAAGTTTTACTCATGTTTTGTAACAGAAATGAATGTGAAGCATAATAAAGAGCAAAAGGTTGTTCAAAAAGCTTATATATACATATATATGAGCCACAGGTGTCATTAATGTAATGATTGCTGTGGTGGGACAAAACAGTGGAAGGAACTACATTCAGAACACAAGCAGAATTTAAATTAGTGTCGTTGGATTTTATGCAGCTTATATACTCTTCTCACACGATCTGAAATATCTGTCACCTGCATGATATTCTTCTGAGGTGCTTGTAACCGTTTCGCCTGTTTACTTACATGTACTCATTAGCCACTTTTTATCCAAAGAGACTTACGAGTGTGGATTAGACTCTCTCACCTGCTTAAAGTATTAAAACCAGCTGGTCTTCTGCACAGAAACACCTGTCAATAACTGACAGCAGTTCAGGTAAACCCTTTCTCTTTCCACCTCAGTGCACCTGTCCATCTACTCTTCTATTAAATATAGTCTAGTCTAGTTCCCTGTTGGCAATAAGGTTTCTGGATACAGTAAATCAAAACAACAATCACTTTCAGCAGTTTCATTATGATTTAAGAAATCGTGTTCTTGAATATTAATGCTAGCTATCCATTCTAATACATGTTTCCTCTATTGCTATCACAGAATTTGTTTTTTTTTTTTTTTTTTTTACAGTAGTTATAGATGTAAAAAAGGAGTATACACTCAGGTGTCTTTTCCAAATTTGTATCGGGCACAAACCTTAAGACTTAATGCTTAATTCACTTAGGTCATTATTTAAGCATTGTTTAATGACTTTGTAATGGTTAGTTATCAAGTGAAGCAGAGGGCTGCCACCAATAGGGGGCGCCTGGGGAGCTGTGTGTTGGGATGTGCTCAAGGGTACCTCAGAGGCGCCACTAGCAGTCCTGGGATTTAAACCCACAGCCTTCTGATCACAGGGGCAACTCCCTAACCACTAGGCCACCAGCTCCCCATTTAATCCTAAAATGTGAGACTATGTCTGGAAATGGAGTCAAAATCTTCTCCCCTGTCTGGCTTTCGATGGAGCTTCTGTCTGTTGTAAAGAAATTGACTCTATCCATCTGCAGGCCAAGGATTTTGGGATGTAAAATTGCATTATGATCACGTTTTGATCAGCACTATGTTACCTTTCCATTGGCATTTTTGTGTGGAATGATCAATGGACACTACTGACCTGACTGATTTAAATACTGAATAGATGTTTGAAAGTGATGAATATAACACTTGTATGTCACATTATATAAGCTGAATATTAACTGTTAGTAATGTTTTTTTATTTTTTACTTGGTTACTGTGACTCCTGCGCTAACTTAGTGTTTATGTTATGCTATAGAATAAACACCTCAATACACTGATCATAAATCAACACATTTATGTTGTAGCTAATTTCTTCACTCTGTTGCTGCTTCCTGTTTTACTTTGCACAAGATAGATTTACAATGAGGTCCTTTTTCATCACATTTAAACCCCAGTTTCTGGATATTAGAGGGAAAATCATAAAGAGGATCCAGCGGTTTTGCATGTTTTTATTTGGCTTAGGATATTCGGCATTTTGTATCTGATACAAAGCAGGCAGTTAGGGATTAATGTCGGCTTTAATTTATACATCCATGTTGGGTGAACAATATTTGAACCCATTTAAAAGTAAGCCCCCTATTCAAGATGCCATGAGTAAATGGGGAAAAAATGAAACAACACTATCATATTCATAACATGCTGAGAAATCCTTCACCAGAGCCATAATGCAGCCATTTTACGTTTGTGTTTGTTTCAGGGACTCGTCTTTTGCTTCAGCAATCAGCATTCATCCGGCCGGTGCTGCTGGCAGACCCATCATTTAAAGACAAGGGAGACATCTCCACTGGACTCATTCAGCACATGTTCAGGGTAACGTTTCACAGATCGGAAGCTTTGCAGGTGACTATGGGCGGTACTATAAACAACCACAACAGCCTATATTTTCATACAGCTATTTTAAATGCTTTTACAATCTGTAGGCTGGAATAAATGAAAGTAGCAGGGCTCTGTTCCCGGGTCACACAGGAAGGAGGGGGCCCTACAGCGATTAATCGGTATTGGGCGCTTTCAAAAAGAGCAGGAAGATTTTTGGAGACCAGGAGGATGGTCTCCTAGGAGGATGCCATAGCAACAGGATGAAAACTCTTGGTGCACAGACTTTAAGACAATGGTACAATAGGTTTTCTACTGTTATAACTTACTTTGTACTTCCAGCCAACATTAACTGTGGGGGGGGGGGGGTTACGTAAGAATCCAAATAAACTAGAAAATAACCTTCTCCAATTTAAGAAAATGTAAAAAAAGAAAAAACATTTCATGCTTTACTGAGAAAATCATTATCTTATATATGTTATATGTGTGCACTGCTCCTCTAAGCCTTTTAAATTGCCCCTCGGGGACAAATGAAGTTTTTGAATTGAATTGAATTGATGGTCCAGGTAAATGAATCTAAAATGTACCTGATATCCATAATGTAAATGATGACCATTTCCCAATCCCCAATCTTTAAGATAAAATCATCAATGTTCATACATGTTGAAAAACTGTGAAAGTATTTACTACATTTGAACTATGTTTATCTCGCTAGCCCTGGTGTAAGTGGACACCAAAATGGTTTAAATAGGATGTATTTTCTTAGAAATAGTAAATTACGCTTAGGTTTTATCCTGAGCAATGTTCTGTTGCTAAGACAAAATTCTATGTTTGAAAACACTTGACGTTTGGATTGTAAGAGAAAACTGACATTGAGAGAAATGCTGCATAGTGGAAAAGGAAAAGATTAGGATTACATACATCACAAACAGAGACTTCTTCTTGTATGTTTACTATTTATCCTTTTAGTTCATTAGAGGCTTCAACCAGGGGAGGAAGCGAGACACTTTCTGAAGCACATAACCATTCTTGCAATCCATACTTTGGTCCTGACTCACTATGCCAGTGAGGAAAAAGACATCTCGGTACGGAGTGACGATGGGGCTGCCAGGTCCAAAACTGCAGTCGGCCTTAGTCTGCGGCACAGTGCATGCCATCTTATTGGTAACCTTGAAAAAAACAAATCGACAAATCGTATATTCATTGCCAATCAAATAAACAGGACTAAGGATGGGGATTAAAACCTCATTAAACAATTGCTACTGATCCCTGACCAGAGCGATCCCTCCAATAATCCAGTTACAAATACAGAACTTATCTAGTTAGCTCACTATAATGCGGCCTATAATGAAGTTGGATAAACTGAATGGTTTTATAACTTAGAAAATGTCATTGTCACCATATCTGAACACCAGTGAGAAATTTGGAACCAAACTGTTGTCTTCATCACTACCATTAAAACACCAATGAAGGGAACATTTTTAGAAAAACTATCCTCCAGAACCAGTTCCAGAGAGCTGGAGAAAATATGCTAAAGTGAATGTGAGCAGGGCTGGGGCCTCATGGTGTGAGCTTACTACAGTACTTTCTCTGAATGTAAATGTTTGACCTGTTCATTTGTATTTTTTATGGTGCATTATTAAAAAACATATTCATTTTCTGTAACCGCTTGATTCACACTAGGGTCGCTGGTACCCAGAGCCTATCCCGAGGCACTGGGGGGGCACCAGCCCACCACAAGGCCATGACAAAAACAGAACCACAAAAGTGTTCAAACTGCCATTACTACTGTACAGCTTCTTCCCTTTGTTAATAAATTCACAAATACTAACCTTGCCAGAGTGCCGCTCTATGCAAGAAGGCAGTTTGTCGTAAGAAACGTGGTTCAGCCGAAGGTTTCCTTGGAACTCAGACGAATCTTTCCAGCCAGTAACCATGCCCATGTAAGCGCCCGACATCAACACACTGTCTGCAAAGTCTTTTTCAGGCAGGCAGGCTGGCAGTGCAACGTTTTTGAAGCCGATCTTGTCCTTCAGCTCCACCACAGCAAGATCATTGTCTGGTTTACCTTCCATGTAAAGTGGATGTACATGGATGTTCTTTACATAGATGGTCTGCTCCCCAGGCTCGTATGAAAGCGACTTCTTGCCTATGAAGGAAATCAAAATCATGAAAAGCTCTTACCGAGGAAACTATAACACAACTTCTCTTATGCAACAGTGCATTACACACTAAAATATATTTTATTAAAGCTTTTTTTGTGTTTAAAGTTGGTACAGGCGCACTTTAAAAATACTCGTCTAAAGTATACAGGGGGGTACTCGGGTTTTCACAGTGTCGACATACTCTGTCACGAGTTTACGACGCTCACTCCCATAAAAAGTTTTAAATATTTAAACTGTAAGCGTCGTACTTACGGACTATGTGGGGGAACTAGTTTGGTTGCATGTGGTGGAAGAATACACAGTAACGCGGTGTATGAGTGAGGGAGTCCACGTCCACAGTATATTTATGTCCTTTTCCTTTTTCTGTTGCTTATGTTCTAGATTATGGTTTTACTGTGTTAGGATCGGTTTGTGACTGACGCTAGGGTGTGTTTCCACCCCAAAATTCGTGTTACATCACTGTTGAAGGAACAGATCTGTGTCGTAACCCGAGGGAGGTATATGTGAATGTAGCACTCCACTACTCGAAACATCAACCATCTAAAAACAAAACATCAACATATCACATACCCACAACCACTTGAAAGTCGCTGTACTTGCGGACACACTGCGCAGTGGTCAGGACCAGGTTCTCTTTGAGGATGACACCACTGCAAAAGCCACTTGATCCACTACTGCGCAGCAAAGCCTTGATGGAGGTAGAAACATCATTTACATTTATTTAAAATGATTATTTAAGTGACTACAGAGCATGTCATTCTTTTCTATTTTAACAAGGGGTGTCGAATTAACGCACTAATTTTAATAAATGAATCACAGAAAAAAGAACGCTTTACAAAAATTAACGCTGATTAAACACACTTTGAGCCTTTGAGCACCCGGCTCCATTTTGGCCACAGGTGCGCTTCAAATTGAAAACAAGAATGTGCTTCTTGGCCCAGTGAATGGAAAGTTTTCTTTTAAAAATGGAAAAATGGAAAGGTTGATGGGTGGTACCTGCCAGGGACACTCTTCAGCATTGCAGTCCAGTCCTTCATAGCCAGACTTCATGTTGCTGGACTGCCTGTTTTCCCACTGGCCCACCCTGCTCGTTTTCCCACAAGGGAATTTCACTGAAAAATAAAAGGTTGTAATGGCAGTTGTGAAAAACGTCCTATAGTTTAAATCAGCTGTATTTTCTCCACCTAATGTTGTACTGACTCTCTTCTAATGGGGTGACAAGGTGGGCTTGGTAGACTATTCTGTTTTGTATTATGCAACACGAATGAGAAGCCTTGACAAGACAGTGCCACCGAGGATCCACTTTCTCGACTGCAGCTTTTATAGTGCAGCTAAAGTTTAAATATTTAAGGAGTGTTGCAGTATGGAGTTTTCAAAGGCTTGGATGGTTACTAATATTTAGAGATATTTAGAGGGTTACTGCCTAAAGCAAATAGACAAGATGAGGAGTGCAGGCTTTAAAATTATTAATAAAAACACATGTGACTCTTTATTGACTCTCTGGAAATATTTAACAAGATCTACAGGAGCAAACAGAAGGGCCGCAGAATTTGCCTTTCAAAATGTGCCCCAAAAAGGTATTTGTGACGCTGCCCTCTTCTAAAAAAACAGACATATTACTCACAAGTGTGGAAAGCATTTTACAGCACAATATATATATATAGAAAGACTATGCTGCTATGCTGTACTCTGTGAAGTAGAAAACAAGATAAGAACAGACGGCGCAAACTGTCCGCTTTGGTAGATGTCACCATTACATAATAACCACAGAGGAACCCCCCACCCCACGCTTTATGTGACACAGACTAGCCACGGCCTTTTATTAAGAGACTTTGTTTCAATTATTAACACAAGTCTCACACAAATACCCTGTCTGACACATCTTTACCAAACTGACAGACCACTACTGAAACAAGACCACAGCAAAAGCTGCGAAAATAATAGCTGATGGCAGGATCCCAGCAGAATGTGTGAGCTGACCCAAGTAGCAAGAGGTTGATTGATTTGACCACTTTATTTTGATTTTGACCACCAGTTCAATAGGGACCATTTAAAGACTAAATGAGACCTGAAGACAGACCAAACCATGTCAGAAGAACAAAAATATGTTGTAGTTTGTTGTAATCTCTAAATCCTGGCTCTTGTGTTTTTCCATGTCACACTCTAATATAACTTACATAACAGTTTGATAGACTACATAATGTAAGTAATATCCTATAATTCTATGTGGTAGTACTGTTTGAGATAATATTCTGATTCATCATATGAACATGGAATACTCATGTAAGACATAACTATGAACTATATCGGAACGATACAATTCATAGTTATATCTTTCCCACTCCAGACCTTTATTTAAAGACTGTGTTTGCAGTACGCAAATGTGGCTCATGATCCCTTCCAGAGCACAGTATTCCCACATATTCACAGCTATTACACCACTATTACCCACATATTCAAAACTATAACACCAGTATTACCCACATATTGACACTATTACACCACTAAATAGTACTAAACATAATAATCCCTTATAATCTGTCATAGAACCACTGGTTTAGAGATCCATGTTTTGTCTTTTCCTCAAGGTTATGTGTCTTCTTTCTATGCATTTTCCCTAATCTTCTCTCCAATTCAGTCAGATCTACTTCCACCTGCTAGCCTGCCAGTGCTGGGAGGGTAAGGCCTAGCATCCTTGTGCAAATATAACATTATTGGGGAGCTAAATACACTAGGAGACGACAACTGGCTGCAAATTATCGGTGGTGGCGGCCTAGTGAGTGAAGTGAGTGAAAATGACCATTTGTCATACGTGAACACACCACAGCGCACAGTGTGAACAGCACGAAATTGTGAAGCAGGGGAGCAGGGGGCAGCTACGAACACAGCGCCCGGGGAGCAGTGTGTGGGGACGGTACCTTGCTCAGGGTACCTCAACAGTGCCTAGTTGGGAATCGAACCCGGACTTTCTGGTCGCATGGCGAATGCCCTAACCGCTAGGCTATCAGCTGCCCCAAACACTCACTCTCCCCGTCGGGGAATCGAACCCCGGTCTCCCGCGTGACAGGTGGGGATACTCACCACTATACTAACGAGGGTAGGATACTTGCTTCTAGACCAAGAGGTCATGGGTTGGAATTTTCAGTATACCACCACTGGGTTTCTGAGCAAGACCCTTAACCCCAAGTTGCTCCAGGGAGACTGCCCCCTGTAGTTAGGGAATGAGAGTCGTTTTGAATAAAACGTCTGCTAACTGCCGTAAATGTAAATGTCATGTTAGCTAGGCAGCATCATGCCAAGTGACAGGGGTTGGGGGGTGGTGGGAAGGCCATCCTAGCCATCCAGAGACAGCAAGGGCAATTATCCTCTTTTTTTCTCCCATGCACTTGTGAAAGTCGGGTGTCCTCTATTTACATTAGTTCTTAAAACAGTTTCCTACTATTACTATTCCTTTATTTATTTAAAAAGCCATTTAAACAGAGATAGCATAGCATGTGCAAATGTGACATGTTTTTACACTAAATTAGATTGATAATACATTAAATTAGTCTATACAAATACACAGCAAGGTGTATAATGTTATATATTGTCATCATTGTTATAATGGATGTAAGACTGGGCCAGGGCCCCTGGCCTCTGTTATGACTCCTGCACTGAACAGCCAATTATTTAAATATTAATTTCTTACTGCGACATACGCTGGGTCACAGAACAGAACTAGCGCTACGTGTGTTCTAGACGGATGGCTTAAAGCACTACACACACGCGCTGTTATCTGTAACCTGAAGACCAGCAGTGCAAATTATAAACTTCAGTTGTAAAGACTAACAGCTGGAGCCCCAAATGGACTAACTGCAAAGAGGCGAAGGTAGAACAGTAATGAAAATAAATGAAAAGCTAAATTTAAAATAAAATATCTAAAATAAAATATTGGCCTGTTTTGCTGTTATATGTGCCCCCCTAAAACCCACTGGCCCCACCTCGGCCCCCCCTGGTCATTTTGGTCTAGACCCGCCACTGATGGTGAATTTAGTTGGAGGATGTAAGGCAAAGCAGAAGACAGACTTCCTATTGAGGCCCCTGATTCTGGAAGAAACACCTAATAATCAGTTGGACCTTTCATTTATATCCCATTTTTTAATGATATATGTGGAATCACAATCAAGTCGAGCTGAAGAAGATGCAAATGTTTAACAGCGAAGACAATTTTCTAAACATTTGAATTTCTTTTTATATTTTTGAGGGATGGTACTCACCAGCAGACACACACTTCTCTTTCTCCTGCAGCTTCCAGCCGTAAGCACAGGAACATTCATAAGACTGGTAGCCAGGCTTACAAAACTGGCTACATCCTTTCTTGTTATCTATGACACATATCGTCTGATCTGAGTGAGAGAAATTTTTTTTTAATTAATCAAGCGGGAATATCATGATAAAGGACAAAAGTCAATAGCTGAAGGAAAATAAGGAATATCCCCCCAAATTGTCCACCTAGCAAATTTGTATGAGGTACACACACAAGACAGTGTGACAGCCCCCACCTCCCCACCCGGGAAACACTACACTACAGCTATCACCAGACCAAAACCTGAAAACAATACCCCCCACATTTACCTTTATGGCATTTTCCAGTCCCTAACTACAGGGGAGAGTCTCCCTGGAGCAACTGGGGTTAAGGGTCTTGTTCAGAAACCCAGTGGCGGTGTGCTGTGGTTACGATTTGAACCCATAACCTCTTGGTCCAGAGGCAAGTATCCTACAGACTAGGCCAACATCACCCACAATATGCTTGCTTGTCCCCCCCTCTTTTAAAATGCTTCCCATGCCCCTGCTCCCAACAGTACAAAATAAAACCCACTGCAGCATTTTCTTCTACAGCTAAGATGGACAAATGTCTGAACAAACAAATCTGCATTCTGTTATTTAGGACAGGTAAAACCATCTGCTGCCTCATACCTGTTTCACAGTGTACTCCTGAAAATCCTGCTTTGCAAATACAGTCATAACTTCCAACACTGTCGGAGCACATGGCTCCATTTTTACACGGCCTCTCAGCGCACTGATCTCCATCTGAAACATCACACAAACATACAAAGCTGGAAAATAATGCAAATTATATGTCCAAAGCACTGTTTATCTGACATTTTCTTTAAAATCAGGAGTTATCCATGATGTACTGTACATTTTAACATGCATTATTACATTTTAACCTGAACAACCGACGCTGCAAAAGCAATACTGAAAGACCAACATGAATTAAACATAACTGATAATATAGTTCCGCATTGTCTATGAATAAGACTTTTATTTTCTTCAGTTTCATTTTTCATCTCTCATAAATACATTTCATATACCTGCTGTCTACTTACCGATGTACAGAGACCAGAAGATATCCTGAAAAAAGAGAGGAAAGAGATTAACTGTAAAAGGCCGCAGACTTCAGAGTAAACATATCAAGAGCAAACATATCAGAGTAAACATGTTTAAAACAAATTAACTTTCCACTCTAAATTTAAAATTTATATATTTTTGACAAAAAAGCAGAACGGCTGGATTCTGTACACATTCAGTATGTTCTACTATATATACAAGAATTGAAATTTGAACATGTTTTAGATTTGAATTCAAATATGAATTAAAAGTTATTTAATTAATTTAATAATTATTTATTTGGGATGCCCTGTTTGGAGTGGTCAGTAGCCTAGAGGCTGAAAAGAAAAAAGACATTATTTTGGCAGAGAAATTACAGATTTCTTTTGTAGGATTATTAATTTCCATTGTGTGATTAGAAAGTTAGAAAGTTAACAATCCTATGTTACAGACTCATCGAGATTATAATATGCAGTCAGTTACGTAATTGCTGGCATCTGGGTGTCTTGCAAAATTATTAAAAACAAATAGTGTTTTTAGTATTTATTTCACTTTAATTATTTTAAAGATTTGATTTTTCTTATTTACAGCATGAAATTGAGCTAATTTACCACAAATTACTTATTTTTTATGGACTTACACCTGCCTTTCTGTGACGGCTGACGGCCGTAAGGGGCCGCTATTTTCTGTTTTGTTTTGTGTGCGTGTTCTGTTCTGTTTTTTCTCTGGGTCTTTGTTGGTTTTGGGTCTTTTATTTTGATATGTATTCTAGGTTTGTGCTTGTGTCACGTGTTCTTTGTATTCACCTGTCCTGAGTTCTGTCTTGTGATTAAGTCGTGTATTTAGCCGGTGTGTTTTGAGTTCTCCCTTGTGTTTCCATCACCTCATCTTCCTGCCTGTTTCCCGTCTGTGTTCCTGGAGGCCTTTGCGCCTATTTTCGGTTTCTGAATAAATACCCCTGCATGGATCCCTGGCTTCCCGTGTGCTCCATGCCCCGAGGCAGCTCACGACTAGCCCCCTCAGACATGACAATTTATTATATTTTTAATTTCTCAAATTCCATACATTTATTTCAGTTTTTATGCAATGTAAAATATAATATTAACATTACTGGTGAGGTGTAATTTGGCAGACGTTGTCATCCAGAGCGACTTACAATCATGAATTATAGGGACAGATCCCCTGGAGCAAATGAGGGTTAAATGTTTTGTTCATGGAAGTAAGTGGGGGTTTGAACCTATGACTTTGTGGTCATCAGTCACGGGCGAGTGTTTTACCTACGAGGCTAGTACCACAAAAGCCAAGTGTGACTGCTGTGTTGGTTACAAATGGTGTTGAATTTAACACATCTGTAATTTGAAAATGTGCAGTTCTGAGGTTTTCATCTTAATCCACTTTAATTTAAATGAAGAAAAGTAAAGACACATCTTGCACATCTGCAAGAAAACCTGCATTCATTGCATTTGCATTTCTAATACTAACAATTTTTTAAAGGATTAGATTGAAGAGTAAATTGAAGATGTTTTGCAACAGCTGTCGATGGTGTTTCTTTTTTCTTTTTTTTGATTAAACTATAGAACAATTGGACAATATTGTGGAAATCCTCTCTCTGCCTCCTGCCCCCACCATACTCCAAACTGAATGTCTCTTAGGGCCTACAATGTTGAGAAATGGCACTGCACTAGGCTTTGCCCGTGTCTGTGAAGCTGAGCCGTTGTCTTGTAACTTCATTGTGTTCTGTGAATTTGTATCCACTGCAGTGTCATTTCCTGACATTTTACAAATTGTGCTCCACTGTCACCCATCATGGAGGTCTTTACAAGGGCCAAGCTAGAGTGCTGTGTGTATTGTGAATTTGCTCAGTCCTTCAGAGCACCATATGGAGCCAAAAGTACTGCTGAAAGCCACTCGAGTGCTGGCATTCGTTTAGCACAAAGAGATCCTCTGATTCCATGTGATTAATGGTGCCAGTGGTGGCAGTGTCATGCTTTAGCTCCATAATGGGACAGAGTACAGCAATTAGAGCCATCAGGCCAGAGCACCCTGTTGAAAATTCATTCACAACAAATTGAGATAAATTGACTGCTCTACAAATTAGGTTTCTGGCTGAACAGTATAATAGGGGATGTCCAAGCAAAATCCATGTTGGAAACAACAAATAGGTTTTCAAAATGATTTCAATTCAATCAACATTTTGGGAATAGAGTTAGACATAAAAGATATCCATCAAGATGCAAATAAGCTTTTACATTTGTCCACAGTGAATATATTTACTAATTCAGGAGAAAATCTCCATTGTTCTGTTGTTAGTTTTTCCAGTATTTAGCAGATGATGAACACTGAGAACCAGTAGATCAGACCAATATCAATATGTCAAATAATGGCAGATTGGGAGTAAACCATACAAGGAGAAGTATAAATAACTTCAGTGCTTGTATGCACTTATTTATTTAGACTGATTCAAAATAAATGGATAAAACATAAACCAAATGGGATACTACAACTGCCAATTGTAGAAGGAGGAGTAAAAATCATGAAAAAAAGCTTCGGAGATTGATATTATTGCCTTGTAGACCAAAAATCCTAGAACAAGGTTTCTGAATGGTTCTTGGCATCCAAGCTTGTATACAGTTCAAAGAAAAACATTTATTGGTACTGAACCTTTGTATTGTGAAGATTCTCTATGTTCATTTATTCATAAAGGTCATTCATGTTAAGGAACAATTGGTGGTGCCATTATTTATCCGTCGCTCATTCATGAAGCATGACTTTCCATATAGGTTTTCCACCAGGGGCATCTGGTGGCCTAGTTGTTAAGGCATTCGCCCTCTGATCAGAAAGCCCAGGTTCGATTCCCAAGACCCCTCTAGGCACCTCTGAAGTACCCTGAGCAAGGTACCGTCCCCACACACTGTTCCCTGAGCGCTGTGTTCGTAGCTGCCCCCTGCTTCACTTGGTGAATGGGTTAAATGCAGAGGAAGAATTTCGTGCTGTTCACGTATGACCAGATTTTCACTTTCACTTTCAGGTACTGAAAAATAAGCCTTATAAAGAACATAATCATGTACTGAATATTTCTGCATTATTTGCAGAGTGGTCTTCGGTAACGTAAATTTAATATGGGTGGTAAAAGTAAAAGGTATTTCAAAAGTAAATTTCATTCAGGGGCCCAATGTTCTGCGACCAATTAAAAGTTAGTGAAGATGCCATTTTCAACTTAATGTTGTGAAATGAAATGCTACCAGTGCAGCAGAACCTATTTTTACTCCCCATTAGGTATATTTCTGGTTTCAGATCAACTTCAGATACACCATGTGAGGGTTTGAGTAAAATATGACTAGACAGCCTAGAGACATCATTTTTTCTGCTACATTACTGTGTGTCCTGTAGATGTTTTCTTTCAAAGAAAAATAATATTTCTGTTTTCTCACTGTCTTGATATGTTTTAATTCTTGTTAGATTTTCTTTGCATTTTAGAAAAAAAATTTGTTTTTTTTTTTCTCTGATTTTGTTTTATCACCCTTATTATAATTGAAACTAGCAGATAACTACAATAGAAATTAGTAACAGAAATTCAGGGGTTCTTTTGGGAACCAAGAGCCAAGACATCATACAATTACATTTGAGTAATTCAATGGTAGCTAGTGGTCTAAGATCTAATAACAGTGCTAAAACAGGTAAACCATATTCTTTATGCTTAACCCAGAAATCATACATGTATTCCCCAAAATCATACATGAATGCCCTAAAAGTGGGAAATCTATTTTTGCAAAATAACACTAGATTGGCGTATTTTCACAGAAAACATGTAACACAGCAAGTTATCTTGAAAGGGGTTTTTTTTATGTTCTGCAAAGCTTTTGCAGTGGATCAATACAAACTATAGAAAACTATATAAGTCAGTTAAGAAAGCTTGAATATTTCTTCATGTTAAAATCATGAGAAATAATCATTTTGTAAACCCAAGCCTAGAACTAATTAACATAACAGTGGATATTGGTCAGCAGTTGGTTTCAGTCTGTCTTGAAATGACCTACAAAGTTCTGCAACCCCCTACTCTCAACATTCATTTCTAATGTCCCATCTGCTCTCACGCTCTTGTCTTGCGTTATGGCTACACTCTAGTGGGTCATCAAATGGAAAGAGGACATGATACTTCTCCAGCATTCGCAGGACACTGTCACAGTGAGGGAGGCCAGTGTGACTTACGCGCTCTTGTTTGCATTCTGTGTTACGGTACACATTAAAGAGCTTCTCAGCTCAAAGCATTCTCTTGCAGTCAGATCTGCGAATTCCCTCGCTGTCGTCTAAAGACTCAACACTTCAAGAAGCACCTTGGTGACTTACCAGTTTCTTTTGACAGGCTTTGTTAAGGCAGTAACTTGGCTAAAAGCAGGTGTTAATTTTAATATAGCTTTTACAGGTATGAAGAACTGATGTAGACTACTTAAGCACTGATGTATGTTACTCTGGATAAGAGCCATAAACATAAACATAAAACAGTACTTAAAACATGGCACTGGAATTTCTTGAACGCAGTGGCCATACTTTTTAAGATTAGTTTCAAATTGTCTTAATAGTTTTAGTTCAGTCTTCCTTTTTTTTTAAGGAATTGTCACGGCTGAGGGCCGTTGGAGGCCACTGTGCTTTGTTTTGGGTTTTGTTCTGTGTCCTGTGGCCTTTTGTTTTGGTTGTGTCATGTGTTTTTGGTTCCCCACCT
>JBBPDC010172228.1:0-16926 GCA_037974485.1 Hemigrammopetersius urotaenia | reverse complement strand
AAACAAATAAACAAAGCCTTCTTTGTAAAATTGATGACTGAGTTCATTATATATTATATATTGGGTTGACATAGAATTGTGATTAATCGCAATTAATTTTTTCCAGATTTGCGATTAACTAGTTAATTTTAATTAATCGCTTTACAGCCCTAATAGTAACGCATTATGATTTTAAAATTGATAATTAGATTAGCATTACAATTTCAAGTAACTTTACGTTACCGCTGCGTTACCAATAAAAGCAGGTGCCTCTATATTATAAAAACAGAAATGATAATTCCCAATAACCTGTCAGCGGCAGGCAGGTGTCATGCAACACCAGCTCAAAACAAACCAAAGTAAGAATGGAGAATAAGAAGCTGAAAATATAGCCATTACTTTAAATTCATCTCGGTTAAAGAACATTATTGTGAGTTGTTGTAGGTTTGTAACATTTAATAATAAAGTGTTTAAGCTGACTTAAGAGTGTGTTGGAGCTGACTTAAGAGTTTCTTTAGAGGGTGGGGAAGTAACTAGTAATGTAACTAATTACTTTTGAAATAAATTAATCACATTTTGTTTCAAAGTGATTACTTTTAAAGGGAGTAATCAGTAATCAGTAGTTTCATTACATTTTTAAGTAACTTGCCCAATACTGTTGACTGGGATATAAAATGGTTTACCTTTTTACCGTAAAATCTATTCACTGGGTTATGAAACTGTTTGCCTTTTCACTGGGAAATTAATCAATCCCCTAATTCACTGGGATATGAACTAGGGCTGTAATGGTACATGGGTCACAGTTCGGTACATGATGTCTTTTGGAGAATACACGGTATGACGGAGATTGAAGTAATACGGAATCACAGAGGGACCAAAAAGCACAAGTAAATCATAAACCTGGGTCGTAGTGTGGTGCAATAGTGCCACCTACTGGCACAACACTTACACATACATGAAAATATAAGTGTGTGTGTTTACTGGTTAATACACAGCTGTTTATTTAAAATAAACGAAAACAAACCAAGCCTCATTCTTTAGAACTTTTTGTTGCTTAACTTACGTACCGAACCGTGACCCCAAAACCGAGGTACGTACCGAACCGTGACATCTGTGTACCGTTACACCCCTAATATGAACTGATCTCCATGTTTACTGGGCTATGGACCAGATTGCCTACTCACTGGGATATGAATCAATCCCCCCAATTTACTGGGATATGAACTGAACCCAATGTTCACTGGGATATATCTATTCACTGGGATAGGAACCAGTTACATTATTCACTTCAGTATGAACCAGTTTCCTTATTCACTGGGATATGAACTGGCCACCCTATTCACTGGGATATAAACTGGTCACCCTATTCACTGGGATATGGCCTAGTTGTCCTCTTTCCCAGGTTATGAAGGTCAGGCTCAGCCTGTGCACTAAATTTATTAGGAAGAGGAAATGTTATTAGCTTCGATACACAAGTATAGAAGAACACAATAGAATTCCTTTTCAGCTCCACACACAGGATTGTGTGTGTGCGTGTGTGTGTGTATTACACTGTCTAGCAGACCGTATCTGATCTAATAACAAGGACTGGGAGATGTAAAAGGCAGCAAGCGACGTCAGAGGCTTTCAGCAATGCAGCCCCCCCACCACTCCAGCTCAAAACTCTTCGACCCTTATCCCAGCGCTGGATGGCCTCGGGCTGTAGCCATCAACAACTCCTGCCATGCGCACACACACACACACACACACACACACACACACACACAACCACACACACTGCATTCTAACCTGCCCTTCATTATCCCGTATTACTGAGCCATTTCCAGAGCCAGTGGAGAGGCAGACTAATTAAAGAAATTAGTGCGGAAGAGATGTGATGCCGTATCTGAAGGCGAAGAGTCAGAAACCGAAGAAAAGCACAAGATCTTTCCAAGGCCAAAGCTACTGAGTACAATTTCCAGGAGTCATCTGCACGACAACTATACAAACACAGCTCAGCCACAGCATTAAAAGCAGGTGAACACCACTGACTATCTGGTTCCAGTCGGTGCTGTGAAGGGGGGGGTGTACAGTGGAGGATATAATTATTTGATCCCCTGCTGAATTTGTAAGTTTGCTGACTGACCAAAAAAAGAACAGTCTCTAATTCATGAGGCAGTTGGGACCACCGTGGGGATGGTGATCTTCGGGTCATACTCAGCATTTCTCTTCCTCCTAACATGGCGGGTCGAGTTGATGCCAAAGGGCTCAATTTTGGTCTCATCTGACCACAGCACTTTCTCCCAATCCCTCTCTGAATCATTTAGATGTTCACTGGCGAACTTAAGATTGGCCATACATGTGAGATTTCAATCCATTAGGATGTAGTTACTCCTCCTGTAGTTCTGGGCTGATCCCTCACCTTTCTCACGATCATCCTCACCTCATGAGGCAAGATACTGCCTGGAGCTCCAGACTGAGGGCAATTGATGGTCATTTTTGCCCCACCAGTTGTCACTTTCACTCTTGCTGATGGTCTTGTAAACCATTCCAGCCTGGTGAAAGTCTCCAATCTTGTCCCTGATGTCCCCTGACAGATCTTTGGTCTTGTCCATGATGGTGGAGAGGTTGGAATGGAAGAAACTGATTCTGTGGACAGGTGTGCTTTATACAAATAAAGAGTTAAGATCAGGAGTCTCTGTAATTGATAGCTTGACAGTAATCTGTGTGCAACATGGACACACAGCCAGTCTGTGGGAGCCAGAAGTCTGGCGGATTTGTAGGGGATCAAATACTGTTATTTTCTCGATTTTTGGTTGATATTCTGTCTCTCTCCATAAAACTGAAACAACCTCATGTATCAGAGATAGTTCATTTCTCTGCAACTCTGCAGGGAATCCAATAATTATATTAGTCAGTGAGTGAACAGTCGGTTCTTGAAGTCGATGTCGGAAGAACAATGGGCAAAAGGATCTGAGGCACTTTGATAAAAACTGAGATATTGATGACCTCCAACATGGCAGGTCTTGTGGGAGGTTACCGGTCAGCAGTGATGAAAACCTACCAAAACTTCTCCAAGGAAGAACTGGCGACAGGGTCACGGACCATGGAGCAATGGAAGGTGGTCTGATCTGAAGAATGACTTTACTTACGTGATGGATCACGAGGCACTATGGGAAGATGGCGAGGCGCTGCAGGCAGTGTAATGCTCTGGGTTAAGTTCTGCTGGAGAACCTTGATGCCTGCATTCGTGTGGACGTTACTTTGACACTTAAACACTGCAGACCAAGTTCATTTCTTCACAGAAAAGCTGGTCCCTAATGTCAGTTCCTATTTCAGAAGGATGATGCCACCCTACACTGCAAACAGTACTCAGGAACTGGCTGAAGAACATGACAAAGAGCTCAAGGTGTTGATCAGGGGTACAAAGCCTTGTTAATTCACGCTTGCGAAGTGCCAGGAGTTCAGGAATCGATTTTGAGGTAAAACAGTCATTGTCCAAAATACTGTACTGCTTTTCTGAGCACAAACTTACAAGCTCCACTCAACCATAAATGAACAGCCAGCAGGTAAGAAACCCAGGTGTTCGGGGGTCACTGTGCAGTAGTGGTGGTAGAGAGTCCTTACTCAAAAGGCAGAGAGCGGATAAGGCAGGGATACAGGAGGCCCTGGCATTAGCCATCATGGCAGCAGTGTTTGTGCAATGGCTATTGATAGCCAAGCGCTTCCAAAACACATGGAGAGGGAGACCAGCTGTCCTGGTGTTACATTTATGGAAGAAGGGATCAGGTTTCAAAGCAGGGGCTTCTGATCTGAGCTGGTGTGAAGGGAGGTAGAATGACACTGAATAATACGGTCCTTAACTGGAGGGACAACAGCAGGGCTCTCATGTCTCTTAGTGTTAAAAATATCAGTAAACATTTCAGAATGAAAAGAATAAAAGAAAAAACAAACATTTGATACAATTTTGGAACTAGAATTTGATACGATTTTATATGTTGTGATTATAATATTTGTGTACATGGATAGAGGCACAAGAAAGATGTTTTAAGTGACTGTATTTAGTTCAAATTCTTTGTGTTGAGTCAAGTTGAAATGAAGCAATCGAACTACAACCTGAATATAATTTTGAAAATATTTTGAATAATGCCTTTGAAATTGATTTTAAATTGGAATTTCAGAAATTGATCATCCTCAGTACTAATAACAACAACAATGATACAATAGTAACAGTAATAGTTTACTATTAGTAATAGTAATAGTAATAGTTTACTACAATAGTAATACTTTCTTTACTTACAATGCTACGGAATTCTGGATCTTCTTCTGATGGGATGTGTGTGCATACAGTACAGTGTCAGTCCAATCCCTGAACCTGAACAGTTTCAGACGAATGGTTTTTGTTTGGTAACACACAGTGACCTACATATGAATTCATCAAGCATTACACATCATACTATCCTGAACTAATGAAGAACCAGGAGCAGATGATTCCAGATGATCAGGCGGTGATCAGTATACTGGTGGTGCTGAATGCTGAGTGGTTGGAACTCCTTTATCTAAGCTCCTTGTATCTTTAAGCACTTTGTCACAGTTAAACATTTGTATCTCTCATCTTGTAATCTACTCAATATGCCAAAGATAAGCCAATACGACACGAAGAAAAGGTGATTCAAAGCATATACGCAGATCCTGTTGTGTAGTCTGAACTTAAAGAGAACTGTCTGCAGTGAAACCCTAAACTCAGCTGATTTCCAATGAACATTTCATGCTCCTTGGGCACGAGTGCCTGGTGGGTTAAGCGTGAACCATTTGTATATTTTCTTGCAGAGTGAGGAGGGCAGGGAGAGGAGGGGGGCCCTGTCCTATCATCAAATGACAAACAGAAAGCTGATGCCATAGTGCTCGTACTGTATGTCCTGCAGGACATGCGACATACGACACTGAGTATGCACACACTCGACAGCATGCCAGGCGGTCAGTTGAACATCGGGCAACATGACTTGCAGAGATGTTCCAGCTCAGAATCACCCTGTACTGCACTGAATGTTCAGCCTAACCTTCCCTTTTAGGCTGTAAAACTGGCATAAAACAAGTTAAACACTCCCATTAACAAACACTCAGAAAAGCCCAAGCCTGTTAACTATGGCTTTAGAGCCCTCTAGTGGTAAAACAGTAACAGCAGGGCCATTAAAATACCGAATTAAAGAAAAAAGTGCATAAAATTGCCTTGTAAAACAAAACCATGACAAAAATGATGGATGAGACCAACTCTTAACTCCACAGAGAAGACACTGTAAGCCACACTGTAACTGTGAGTTATGCACCCTGTTCTCGCAGCGTGGCAGTTTCCGCGGTCTTCATGTACGTCAGGGCTTCAGTTTTATTTTTGTGGTTCGAGAGTTTGTGGTGTGATCGTTTCGTTTAGTTTCAGTGGAGACTTCAAACAACACTTCAGCTTCAGAGTGCTGCCAAACGTGAACCATGTGCAACATCCTCTTTCAAAACGAACAGTGTATTGCAACATTGAAGACTACTCAGCACAGACCAGAGTCTTTACTATCTACTGCACAGAGCATGAGAATGTGCTATCATCATTACGAATAATATATTATTCTAAATAATTTAAATGTTAAATGCTTAAAATGTATATTTTATATATTGTTTGTGGACATAGATTGAGGCAAATTCATGAAAAAGCCTTTGTAAGCAAAAGTGTCACGTTTATCTTCCCATGGTGGAGCAAAAGAGTGAATGTGAAATAAAGCAAACGTAGGGCTGGGCGATTAATCGAAAAGTACTCAAAATCACGTGACCCCGCCCCGTTATGCTACGTTATTCCGTCGAAATGTCAAGCAAGGAGAGCTTAAACACAGAGACAACTGAGCAACTCGTCAGTGAACTATGAGGGCAAAAAATATATATATAAATAAAAATAATCATTCATTAATTGTAATCGAGTTAAAATGTTCAATTAATCGATATTTTGATTTTAGGCCAAATCGCCCAGCCCTAAGCAACCGTCATATAACCTGAATATAATTTGGATTATAAGGCCTTAGTAAGTAATATACACACACACACACACACACACACACACACACACACACACACACACACACACACACACACACACATGTACATACAGTCAAGCCCAGAACTATTCATACCCCGGGCTTGACTACTTTCTTCTTGATTGGAAATGACACAGGCGTCTCCCAGAAGATAATAAGACGATGTACAAGAGGTATCATCGTGGAAGAAATATTTCTCAGCTTTAATTTACATTTGAACAAAACGTGGCATGTCCAAAATGATTCATACTCCATCAATAGAATCAATAGAAAATCCATTGAAAAGCCTTTATTGGCTTTTACAGCAATCAAACACTTCCTATAATTGCTGATGAAGGCTATTCCCGTTTTATTCATGTTTGATCTAGTTTGTTATAGAAAAACAAGTTCCCCTCAGAGTCCAGAGCATTATAGCAACTGCAAAGGTGGACTAACTCTATGCATTTGAATGAAAGGCCCTTTTGGTTTAATGATGAGGCATCCCATTACTTTTGTCCACATAACATCTACAAAAGTAATTGGAGCACTACACGTGCCGGCTGGTTTTCGTTGAGGGTCTTGTGAGGTGCCCCATTACTTTTGTCTATATTATATATCATAATATACAGTATTACATAATATATGGATGAAGGTAATGGGACCCCCCTGCGAAAACCCACCGACACGTATAGCTGCATGATGCGCACCTACGAGCACAAAAGCACCAAACTTTCAAAATAAAAGGATTTAAAAAAACTGCGTTAACATGATAACGCGTTAATGTGCCCCAGCTAATAATTGTTCGCTGATACCCTCCGCAAATTCGCAAAAACGCTTTTTGTCGTGGCAATGTACAATTTTATATGCATTTTTTGCTAAATTATTACAAAAAATATAATTTACTGATTTTGTAACCTTTACCCTGATTATACCAAAGAAATCAGCAGCGCATACCAACAAGCATGCATGAATTACAGTACAGTCTATACAGGGGTAACATCTGTATTTACATTCTAGCACTGTGGGAGACAGCAGCTCAGTGGGTAGGATACTTGACTCCGGACAAACAGGTCACGGGTTCGAATCCTACCTTCAGCAGACCACCGAGCACTGGATCCCTGAGCAAGACCCTTAACTCTAAGTTGCTCCAGAGATACTGCCCCCTGTAGTTAGGGAATGGAAGTCGCTTTGGATAAAAGCGTCTGATAAATGCCATAAATGTAAATGTGTAAACTGTACAGTATGGACACGGAACCACTCATTTCTAAGTGATTTGGGGGCATACATAGGGTTTACACCATAAAAATAGGCATTTGTAGGCACACAATCAATCGCTTTTGGAATGTAACCCCTGCAAGTTTGGGGGGGGCTTACTGTACAACTAAAAATAAATAAAATTATATATATATATATTTAAAAAATAGATTACTTGAATGAGAGAACCGTTAAATACAAAAACATATTTTAAAAATAGGTAAAATATTCTAACGAAGAAATAATCAAACAAACAAACAAATAAATAAACGAACATCAACCTGCCCTGAACTTCCACCCGGTGTGACTCTCTTTAACGTCTCCTCTTTACGTAACACTTCTCCTTTTATCTGCAGACACTTCACTTCACTGATGCAACTCATTCACTTTCTCAGAAAAAGCTCACCAGGTAAATAAAAACGAATAAATAAAATAAACTACGGGGTCAACAGAGGCCGGTGACCGGGACCTCCAGCAGAGCTGGACACCAGGGTCTCCTCACAGAGGAGCCAGAAATATCAGCCTTATCATGATAGATGACGGAGAGAGAGAGAGAGAGAGAGAGAGAATTTCCCTCCACCTCCCTCAGCCTGGGGGCCTGAACGAGGTGGAAGTTCTAACCAACACAGACGTGACTGAGGAGATCTGTGAGGTGCCTTCATGTGTGGAGAAACCCAGTGAGAACTTGAGAGGAGGATGCGTGTACCTGTAGGATCTCAGCAGCCTCTTTCTCTTCATGCCTTTGGTGAGGATGTGGCTGGGGGGGATGAAGCTGCCAGGGGGGTCCCTGTGCCAGTCCATGGCTGCGGGGCCTCTTTATTTCCTGCGACAGGAGCCGAGCGAGAGACTCGTTCTGCTGCCGGCCACTTCCTGGACTCTGCACGGCCTCCCCCACCCCCTTCTGTTTAGAGCGGCGGCACACACCCCTCCCTCTGTCCTCCCTCTATCCTCCCCTCACCCTCCCCGCATTTCTCCTCTTAATCTCATTAGGCCTCGGGGACATGGAGTCCAGTCTGGGGCTTCTCGCAGCTCAGGGCCTCCCTCTCTCTCTCTCTCTCTCCCTTTTTCCTTTTCTCCTCTTTCTCTCTCTCCCTCACTCTCTGGCTCTCTCATCCTCTCGCTCTCCCATCTCCCTCCCACTGCTTCTGAGTCACTCTCTCTTTATCCTCACACACACTTTCCCTCGCTCCTTCTCACTGCCACGCTCTTTCCCTCTCTCTTTTATCTCCCACTCTCTCTTTCTCTCTCTCTTCTCTTATTGTATTATGAAGTATTATGATACCCTAACCTCTGACAGATTGCCCCGCCCCTAGACCCCTCCCACCATACTGTTGAATGATAACAGTCTTTCAGGGTCAGGCGGCCCCACTGAGGTTACATGTGAGGTTACCTGGAGTGAACCTCTATGGAGAGGCGAGAGTGGGCGGAGTTTTAGATCTCAAGGTGAAAGCCCGAAGGTTCTCTGTGAACTAAGGAAGCCCCCCGAGGGCTCGACCTCCTCTTCCACAGACCTCTTAGCACGAAAGATTCCGGGCTGCTGATCTCCAGAGCTTCAAGCAAGGCCAACCACTTCGCGTTCTAAGCCTGGTGTTTTGCCTAAGACGTTAAGTTGCGCCGTGGGGGGTGGAGGGATGGGGGGGAGGGGTGTAATTCTATGTGTGGATCACTAAGTGGCCCGGTTGTGGCTGGAGACCCGTGGGACCTCAGCTAAGTCCTCTGGCTTCTCCTGTAATATCTCCAGCTCCAGGCCTTTCACTTACATTCGATCAGTACGAGATTCTGACCATTTTCTCACACTTATTCAATTCAGCTCCTGAGAAAGAGTTTACCTCTAATCTCAGCCCGATCCTCGGATCTTAAAATGCTTTTTCTTTTCTCTCACTGCTCTGATCTTTATTCATCTCAGATCATCAGATATGCAGTTTGGAGATCCTTAAGGATGTTAAAGAGAAGAAAACTGAGAAGCTGATGAAGACAATAAAATCTCAATCTTAAGCTGATTTTTACTTCTGCTCCTTATTTCTCCTAAAGTGGGGGGTATAGGAGAAACAAGTCAGACAAGTCAATAATCTTCCAATAATAAGACACAGAAAAGACTGTTGTGAGCAGCAGAATCTTCCTCTGAACACACAGTCAGAGAAGTTAACCGTCTGAACGTTGGCTGTGAGTCGTGTGTTTGGGCTCTGATAAAAGAAGCTGACGCAGCAAACTGGCTGATCTTAAGCTGCTTTGCCACGAACACAATGGAGCATTGAGATTACGGTTCCTAGCAAACACTGATGTATTCTGATCCCTGAGCCAATACACAGTAAGTACTGTGCAAGGGTCTTGAGCCAATCCTCACTTCTTCACATTTCGCTTCCAAAGATCCAGACTTCCTTGTATTTTAATGTGGTCTTGAGGAACAGTTCTCCAGGCTTCCTGAAGGACTTTCAAAGACTCTCATTTTTAATCCCTGAACCTGAACAGTTTCAGAGGAATGGTTTTTGTTTGTTAAGACACACAGTGAACTGAATATGAATCAAGCAGAACAAAGACCATCTAACTGAAGTCCTAAGTCCTAAACCAGGTGCAGAGGGTTCGAGACGATCAGGCGGTGATCAGTATACTGGTGGTGCTGAATGCTGAGTGGTTGAAACTCCTTTATCGAGACCCCTTAAGTATTATCTAGAGATCTTTAGGTATTTTGTATCCTGCCACAGTAAAACATTTGTTCTGTTTTCTTTAAGTTAATCTACTGATCTTCGGCATATTGAACGATCTAGTATAGCATATTTTTCTATTGTATTTTTGCAAAAGATAAGCACAATATAAAGAAATGAGGGGTGGCTCAAGACTTTTGCACTTTACATTTTTTACATTTAAGGCTAATTCACTAAACTTAAATTTAAAATTAAATGTAAATTTTAATTAAAGTGTTCTGGGTGCATATTCGGGGGCATATAATAAAAATAGGCTTTTTTTTTTTCATTACACGCGCGTGCTCTTGGAACATAAACCCCTGAAAAGCGGGGGATTACTGTACACATCACACATACTTAGCCAGGAAAATATTTTGGATGGGGGACTGTGTGTGTGTGTGTGTGTGTGTGTGTGTTTTTTTTTCTTTGTGTGTGTGTGGTAGTCATTCACTGATCACTGAGCAGCACCATCAGCATTAAAAGTCCTTTGATAACAATTTGCTTCGATTTTGCCATCCACTGAACGCCAGCTATCAAATAATCTAGTGTAAAAAGGACCTTCAAACAGAACCACAGACCTTTCTTGCCTAGAGAAAACTAAACCACAATGCCGTCCACAAGCCAGAACCGAAACCTCCCAGACTGGATCCGGCACCTTGTTCACAGATTAAACACATTCATGTAAAGCTCTCTAGAAATAAAGTAAACTCAAGCAAAAAAAACCCTTAAAAACAACACACAACTTTGTGCCATATTCCTCACTTCTGTCTGAGCCAGAGTGGTCACACAAGCGGCAATAAAAACTACACTGATGGATTTATCAACTACGGACAGATCAAAAGCTGTTTGTTTACGGTAGTCCTGTATGAGATACAGCCTTGTTAAGACACTCATTAATCACAATATTCAATAATAGGGTCGACTGTCCACTAAGCCATGTGTCTGTTGCACCTTCTCATGTACTGGAGCATTTTCTCAGTGTTGCTTCAGCCAGATAATCATACTGGGAATAATATAATAAGTGTGTGTTTACAGCGTTTAATTGAATATGACGTCCTTTTCATTCCTGATTTTGTGCTGCATTCCTCTTTCCCCCACAGGTGGACGGGGATAGGCACTGGTGCAGATCCGTTACAACCAGTGAAGCCAATTCGATTAGCTAACGAGATAAAACAATTACATTCCTGTAGTTACTCCACCGAGGCTCAGCCGTCAGACTCGGCTCTGTGCAGCCCGTGCAGTTTTCTACTTCAGCGTTAATAAACAAAGCAGTTCTGTCATACGCAACTACAAACAGCCAGTTCTTACCACCTCCTCCTGACTTTGATGTCGATGGGTTTATTGGTGGCGAACGGCGAGCCGCAGGCGGAGGTGTAGCGGGTTCTGGAGGCCGTCTCCAGACAGAGGAGCTCAGTACTAGCAGGCAGACTCATCTTCAGCCTTGCCTCGCCGCCACTGGCTGCTCCTGCTCTTTAAGTATCAGCCAGGACTCCGGGGCAAAGTGACACCCTGAGTCCTCGCGAACAGCAGGTGTGAATACTCAGCAGTGAATCTCATTGATATGGAGCAGGTCTAGAGGAGACACTGGACTTTACATTATAATGAGCCGAGAAGAGTCAGGGCAGGTCAGTTCTGCAGCAGCTCTCAGTCCAACAATCAGTTCATCCATCCATTGTGCCATCCATCCATCCATCATGCTATCAGTCCATCCATCCATCCATCCATCCATTCCAACAATAAATACATCTGTCCAATAATCAAATATTTAATTCGACAATAAATACTTCCATCCATTCAAAAATCAGTCCCTTTCAATGAACCCAACAATGAACCCATTAATCCATCCAGCTATCTATCCAACAATCACTCCTTTCATCCAAAAATAAATCAATCATCCATCCATCCATCCATCCATGTCCACTTATCAAATACATTAACGCAAAGATTTTAAGATAATTTAAAAAACTGCAAAAATATTCAATATTAAAGTGAAACTCCATCAACTGCTCGTTATTTACAAAGCTACACTTCATGCTCGCTTGGCTTCTCCAGTGGACACATCTTGGTTTAGTAGATCATAAACAAATAAGATTCAACAAAACACAATGAAGTCAATTCACGTGCTTCAAAGAACGTCGCTCAGATGCCGCTCAGCAGCACTAGCAATGCAATGCTAATGAAAAAGAGGGAGTCAGCAGGAGCTGTGGCAGATGTTTGTGGGAATCATGAAACTGCTCCGTCTGACTATTCATCTCGCAAGCAAACAAAAAAATGATGACTAATTCACACGAGGGGCTGAGTAACAAGATAGCCCCTCGCTAATCCCATCTGGCCCACAAGCCAATCGATAAAATGTTGCTGTTTTACACTGGAAAGTGCTGAGAATTTTGCCCGGAACCGGTGGCGAGTGTGTTTTCGGGGTTTTTTTGCTTAAAAAAAACATTCTGCTGATTCAGCCTTCAGTGGGGAAGTTTTTAACAGTTCTATTCGCTGTTATGTGAGTTTTTTTATACTAGAGTTCCACCAAAATTCAGCAATTCCTTACTATCTGTTGTGAATTGTTCTTGTTTTGGCTGTGGTTGCACCACCTGACTGAAAGCAGCTGTTTCAGAGCGGTGGTGATACAGACCGCGACGCTCGACATCCCTTTCATGTTCTAACCGTATTCCCTAAACACCTCGTCTAGATGCTGGTGTGACTCGTGGCTCGTTCCACAAGATGATCATGTTTGTTGTACAACCGGAGCTGTGGTTGCTATGGTTACATGAATAAGTGAGAACATACATACCTAAATGTCAGGTGGCACACTGGTTGCATAAATGGACCAGATTTGCTTTACAGTGTCAAACAGTGAGTGTGTGTTTCTTGGTTGTCTGTGTTGTGCTCTTGAGTGTCCAGCACGGTGCTCCATCCATCAGTTGGTTAATCAGCAGTTGGTACGCAGCTTAGTGTGATTTAGTTACTGATGAACTTATATAAAAGTATAAATATAAAACTCTGAGTCTAAAGGTGATGACATATCAACTGTAATCCTGGATCTCCATTAACCTGCAGAGTTGATCAGATGCATTAAAATGTTTAGTGTTGAACGTTACAGATCACATGGGTGTAAAGGTACAATTTTGTGGAAATTAGAAGTTGTTTTTTTTATGCTCACATACCAGAGTTCCACACTAAAATACAGCAATTCCTTACTGAATTGGGTGTGATGGTAAAATTTAGTGGAAAGTAGAAGCGAAGGCTTAAGTGTCAAATTAGTGAAAGGAGGCTGGTTCAGTTTGGAGAAAGAAAAAGGCCGTTTCGGTAAAGTTTCCCTCCCTGTCTGTGGCACACCTGGTTCAGTTCACCTGTTTATTCGTCTGGATCATGTGGATTCAGCTACTAACCAGCTTGTTCTCACTAGGGTTGTGACCTTGTTGTCATGTACTTAATGCAAACTACGGTTTACAAAGTCATAGCTGTCTGTCTGAGCAAAACAGCGCTGTGACTGGTCCACCCTGACAGAGAAGGGAACGCCCATAGTACACACACTAATGGCTTTTAATGACTTTTAATGTAGTACACAGTGTTAAAAAAAACAGTAATGCCAGTACCATGGTGGTGTGACTGCTGGGCCCAGAATGGTCCACCAAATCAGGTCATTGGGGGACTGCAGTAACAGATGAGCTACAGTCAGTAAGTATATGTTTAATAAAATAGCCATTGAGTGTAAGTACAATGTCCCTGGATTATAATAATAGAGTCATATTTAATTGTAGCAGTTTTTCTGATGCTGGTCAAGTGACCACAGTGTCAAAACCTTTGATGCCTTGAGTTTCAAGACAAGTTAAAGTGGGTGGAGGTAGCTCAGTGGGTAGGATACTTGCCTCCAGACCAAGAGGTCATGGGTTCGAATCCTACCTTCAGCACACCACCACTGGCTCCCTGAGCAAGACCCTTAACCCCAAGTTGCTCCAGGGAGAGACTGCCCCCTGTAGCTAGGGATTGGAAGTCGCTTTGGATAAAAGCATCTGCTAAATGCCGTAAACGTTAAAGTGCCTATCTTCTCACTCATCTTAAATAAAAGACATAAACGTGGTAACATCGAATAATTGCACAGTCCATACAGCCCATATATAGAAACTAAGCAGCAAAAACAACCCCTTTTGTATTCATTCTCTTTCTGACATCACAAAAAAACCTCTCACATACAGCCAATCAGCCTGCAGCAGTTTAGCCCCGCTAAACTTTCTTTTTAAAAACACAATACTAGTCCGCCAATAAAATGAGAGATCATTTACATACTTCACTCTTAAAGGCACAGTAACACACACACACAGCCCGTTTAATTCTTAGGGATGAAGGGGGGTTGGAAAGTGGTAATGCAAGAATGAAAAAAGTCACATCACTGTCATAAATTAATGATGACAGTTTTTGGTATGTGAAACAACATAAGTAAGAGTTTATGGATTGTAATCTTTGTAGGGGATAAGGAGAATTTCTTATAAAGGCAAAATGGGTTCAAATCAAAGGAAAATTCCAAAAGTCGAGTTGCTAAAAGGCACCAGGAAGTATGCATAAACACCGAGTCCTTTTTTTGTGAGCTTAAAGAGGGGGGTCCAACTCCAGTCTTAGAGGGCCAGCATTTAGCACAGTTTGGTGATCGACACTCACTAAACCTGGAGATTAACAGGTGAGTTGAACCAGCTTAGCTGAGCCAGACACCGCCCCCGCAGGACCAGATATGGGTCTCCTGTTTCAGATTCATTGAACTCTACAGATGTCTGGTACCATTCACGGCCACTGTGAACAATTCTAGCCCTTTGAGTTTCACCAGATATGAGAATCTCACATTGAAACACTCTGAATGACTTTGTTTACATCTAATCCATTTCACAGTGCTGAAATTCTGAAATACCAGTGGAGTTCCTCTTCTAATAACCACATTAACGGTCCGACTCACAGTGTCGTTCCCTCTGCTTCCACAAGAGGGCACTGTGACCTCATTTGTTCTTATTATAATGGCAGAAGACTCAGTTCTCCCTGATGCTGCTTTAGACAAAAGGCGCATGTGACATGCCATAGCGGCTTTATTAGCATTACGGAGAAAAATGACTTGCAAGGTGTGAAATGTGATCAGCTACGGTCATCAAAAGGCCTTCAAAAGTTCCAGCCGGTTTGTTTTCATGCTGACATGACAGGGATTTCAGAAGCGGGTAGAATGCAAAATGTGTTGCTCCATGAGAAAAAAACAACAATGAAGCTGCTCCATGGTAAAGTCACAAACCAAATCCATATTAAAGCCCCAATATCCTACATTCATAAGGTACAATTACGACAAGTATGTTTTACATACCAAAAAGGTAATAATAAATTTGACAACAACATGAATTCTTCCACTATATTTCATAAAAATTCATTCTTGACCTTCTAGCCTCCCTTTATTTATGAAAGACTGATGTGTACAATTGATCTCTGTTCTTATTGGCTGCCCTTGGGCCTCATGTAAAAAGAGGTCTGGGCTGAAACACCTTTTATGACAGTGCAGATAGACAGGGATGAACAAACTGCTGCAGGCCGAATGGCTTTATGTAAGTGCCTTGGTTTCTGTGACATCACAAAAAGAGTGTCCGCTAAATGCCGTAAACGTAAAAAAAGGAAAAACAGATTTTCCATGATATGGGCCCGTTAACTTGTCTCAAGTACTAAAGACGTCAAATGTTTTGATACTGCGTTCATCTGAAAAGCGGCTAAAATTAGACGTGACATTTTTATGACTACAAACTTTCCCTCTGCATGAAACGTGAAGGGCAAGTTATTTCAGGGATGGCGAACAATTAAAAGGGGGGTATATTTAGGAGACAAGACAGAGAGGCAGGCCTTTCCCAGGACTCACTGACCTCCTGCCATGCAGGACGCCTAACAGAAAAATGGCACTTCTCTCATGAGCGTCCTCCTCCCGAGGCAGTGAGGATCACTAAAGGAAGGAGGAGAGGCGAGGAAGCGAGGGAGAGAGGAGATCAATCCATGTTGCTCACTCGATTACTCTAATTCAGGGTCTTCGGAGAGGCCACAGTTGCCGCTCCTGCCACCTATTATTTAGCCCTTGCACCGCGCTGATATGCCACCTGTGCCCCATCATGTTGCCATGGAGCTTGCATTCTTCTACACGTACTGCTGCTGCTGCAAAAAGAAAAAAACCAACAAATCCTCCCAGGTTTCAGAGCAGAAAATGTGTCTCCGTGGCAGAAAGGTGGGGAAAAAGACCCCAGGTTTGGGGAGTTCCACCTGATGCCAAAGCTAAATCATCTGAAGGAAGAGCTGCGGGGGGCGGAGGATGACGGGGAGTGTTGGTGGGCCGGGGGGGTGTTGGAGTTGGGCTGGGCGGTGTATTTTAGGTGAACAAATTCAAATTCAAATTTTATTTGTCACGTACAAATTATACACAGTATGATGTGGAGTGAAATGCTTATACGACTGCTGCTAACCTATAATATAAAAGGAACGTCCAGTGTAAAAGAGAAATTGTGCAATTTGAAATATAGAGAAATATGCGTTAATTTACATTATGTACAAATAATAGAATAAAAATAGAGTGTCTACAGTAACAAAAAGAGGTCGGAGCAGTCGTGACGGCAGCCGACTTCGCCAGCGCCATCTTCCAGAACGTACTAAACTGAATCACTTCCTCACTTTCTCCCTTTGGCTTCTTTATCTATTTAAGCGATGGGTTCTCTCCACTGTTTCCCGACCTGTTTTAGCTACTATTAGCGAATGAGACCCTTCATGACACACTAGTGACTTCCAATCTTTGGCATCTTAAACAAGTGTTGAGAAACAGCTCGCAGCCAGTAGCTACTCCACAGCTGTCAGTGTTTAAGAGAACTGCCGAAACCATAATGTTTATTTTTAGGAAAAATAACGAAATCGTAATTAAACCAAAGAAAAAGACAGCCTTTCCAGAACTTTGTCTGCCGAAGCTTGTTCAGCTCCACCCCTCA
>JBBPDC010172200.1:0-16931 GCA_037974485.1 Hemigrammopetersius urotaenia | reverse complement strand
TATCTATCTATCTATCTATCTGTCTATCTGTCTGTCTATCTGTCTATCTATCTATCTATCTATCTATCTATCTATCTGTCTATCTATCTGTCTATCTATCTATCTATCTGTCTATCTGTCTGTCTATCTATCTGTCTATCTATCTATCACTCACACATCTCTCTCTCTCTCTCCCTCTCTATCTCTCTCTCTCTCACACAAACTTCTTATCAAACACTTTCATGAAAAGCGAGCAATCTGAAGATGTGTAATGTTCCACAATGTACCAGTGAATGGGCAGTACATGGTACATTTTGGGACATCTTGTCAAACTGTCCTTTTTGTAATGAAAGAGTTGATGAAAAGTGTGTGTAAAGTCCCAAAAATGTACTGCCCAACTTTTTCATTACGTAAAGACAGTTTGATTTTCCTTAATTTGGGCCCTTTATTGGAGCACATTCCATAAAACTAAAACACTAAACTGTCCTCGGCATGGAATCATTAGCGTTTGGCGGGAAAGGCAGCGTTTATTAAAGCTGAATAAGATTCTGCATGGAGTCAGAAATGAATTCATTAATCTGACAGGCCTGTGACTGACATCTGTGCAGCGCTGTGCTTTCATTAGAGCCTGCACTGTTTTATTACACAGAAATGTTTGAGTCTTTGACATGAAGGCGGTCCTGTAAATTTATCCAGCTGCTCGCCTGGTGCATATAAATTGGACATTAAGATGTACTTTTACTTTTTTGTGGTGAGAAGCAACTCAATCTCTCGTTCCGAAGTGTAGCTACAGTGTTTACCTCTTCTCAGATAGGGAGCCTCAGACAAGGACTTACACAACCACTAATGCTGTATATTACAGCATATCGGTGGAGGGGGGGGAGCAAAACCCACAATAACAGGATTATTAGATCTGTGGGTGGGAGAGACAGATGAGATGAAGGGCAGGGGAGATGTGTTTATTGCTCTTTTAAACTCTCCTCCTTTTCTTTCCCGCTCTCTCAGGTGTTTTTTGGCTACGGGCATTTCTTTTCCAGCCTGTCTCTCTGGCCATCTCTGCTGCAGACACTGCTCATTAAGGCCCTTTCTCCGCAGCTTGGGGTGAGAGTACCACGTCCGAACATAAGTGTGTCTCTCCAGGTACCCAGAGACATACCTGTATCTCTCAGGGTGCAATTACTTCCAGCATTTGTGGTTACAGTGCGATTTGTCATGGCCAATTGCTTCCTATACACACACACACACACACACACACACACACACACACACACACACACACACACACACTAAAGATTTTTTCAATTATTCTTTTACCTACTAACCAAAGTCTTCAATGAAGGTTTTAACATTTAATGATGCTCAAATTGGGGAAAAAAATGGTCAAGCTTGAATTCTTTTGTAGCTCCACAATCTTTTAGGAACTGTTAGCAAAAGTGGTGCATGGCATATTTTTAAAAACCAATCCTGTAATACAGTTCTGTTAAATAAACCCAGCAAAGTCATACACCGTCAAAATGTGCTTCTGAGTTTACATAACTGGACTGAAAACACTCAAAGGCCCTTAACTATGTTGTTTCCTCCAAAAGAGTTTTCACTCACCCATCTTAAAAACACTTTCCAGGACTGTGTTCCAAATAACTGGATCCAAATGATCCCTCACAGACCACCTGCTTGTCAACAGCAAGGAGGGAACTGTCAAGGGCCCAAGTGGGCCCCCCCCCCCCCCCGACCACCAGACTCTGCCTAAGGCAGGAGGCGGAGGACCTTCCAGGACGTCAGATATCAGAGTTCTATAAAGACAGACGGGAAGTGTCATGGTGACTTCTCCCAGGGCACCAGGAATGATGTGCCATCTCCTACACCCTTAAAGGAGAGCGTCTTTAATGGTTATTTAGTAAGAGCCACAGTCTCATATAGAATGAGTTCAAGATAGAGAACAACCTGAATGGCCGACTGTCATAAATGATCACATTTATATTAGTCAATTTAAGTTAGAGAACATGGAAAGTGTATTCCGTGTGATCACCAGTGTTTGGAGACATCTAAATGTTGTTTTTATGGCCAAAAAAATTCTGTATGCAGAATGATAATAGCTCAGGATTGCCTGGATGCACTAAATCTTGTGATTTAGAGGCACAAGGAAAGAGAGGGTTTAGAAATAGCCAGTCTATTATTGTTTAGAGGAATCAACAACATTGGGGTGGGGATTTTGGAGTCCAGGCTGGCCTGGGGCATTTTGAAATTGGGAGCGAAATTGCTACCTTTAAGCTGCAGCACTCTGGGCCAGAGGTGTAGAGAGGAGGTAGTGGGGGGGGGGGGGGGGGGACTTGGATAATCTGACTTGGGTGGTGTTACGACTCTGGTCTTTATGGACAGAGGAACACTGACTCAGGATTTGGACCAGCCTGAAGGAAGATCCCTAAAGGCAGAAATATACTGGCTAGACTACCGCTGTACTGGCTGATGGCTTTCAGAAGGAGCCTGACTGAAGATCTCACACACAGAAGCTTGGTGACTTCTGGGAAGAAGTGAAACCACCCCCCCCACCCCACCCCACCCCACCCTGGCCTGTCAGGTTGCAGGGTCGCAGTTTGCATCACAGCGGACCTCACTGGAAGTATACAAAAGCGATTAAGACATTTGGCATCTGGCATCAGTGTCGATGCTGACAGAGACTGAATGGCCTCTCTGGAGGTTATGCAGTGGAAAGAAAACTGGCATCAGTGCTTCAGCTCTTCAAGTCCTTTGGCCCTGCAGCCAGCCTCTCAATCTCATAACAAGCACTGGAAAAGCTCTTGAATCCCTCTTGGGAGCTATCATACTGCTCGTGGGCGGCCATTGGTTCCTTGAGAGCACCAGGCTGGACGGAGGCGGAGGCCAACACTGCTGAGGAAAGTGCTGGACCAGACTCTGCAGGGAGCAGGTGAGGCGCTGCGGCCTGCAAAAATATCTGGATGAGCAGTGAGACAGTACAGTACAAACACAAGCCATCAGCAGACTAATTTACTGCTGCATTTTCTATAAGGGGTATCGAGACAGATGCTTTGTAGATGCTTGTTTACTAGCAATTCAGACAGTAAACACAAAGTGACACAAAGAGTTACATTTACATTTAATCATTTAGCAGATTCTCTTTTCCAGAGCACCTTACAAAAAGTGCAGAAATTGAATACCAAGGTGTCACAAAATTGAGAGAAATACTACAGGAATACAGTTCTAAGCTCACTGCTAAACATTATTTGTTGACAAAAATTGGCAGACATTGAACTCGGCACTTTCTAAGGTATATTGCATTTGAAAAGCCAATGAATGCAACATTTATCTCACAGATGCAGGGGCTCAGCACCTAGAAATCAAGGCAGTTCAAAGCAGCACCTCTTTGTTAAAAGGAATTTTCAAACAGTCTAATTATGTGATGCATAATTCAGTGGTTTAGTGGAACAAAGTCAATTAAAGTTGCTTTGAGGTGAACAGGTTTGCTGTAGAGAAACTTTCTGATGTGGATTTCTTTACCATGTTTGTGAACGGAGCCCCATAATGTGGTTCCATTCCAGGGATGGACTGGGACAAAAAAATTGGCCCGAGATCGACCCATCAGGTTGCCCGGCAGTCGTTTCCGGGGTGGGGGGGTGCAGACGGGATTCCATTCATGTTAGTGAATGGAACAGAGCTGGACTGGCCATCGGGCATAGCGGGCATGTGCCCGTTCGGGTGGGGCGGGGGTTGGGGGTGCTGCTGACGGGATTCTGCGCCGGCCCAAATTTACCGTCGGGCTGCCGGCAAGTCCAGCCCTGTTCCATTTACTAACATGAATGGTTCAACACAAATATATCCATTTTATTTACTATTCAAGGCCGCTGGTGAAACTACACGTGTGGTTTTATATGCAATGTTGATTTTAAAATTGTGGTATGTTTACTTTACCTTACAATGCACTGCATGAAACAGTATCTCAGGCATCAACACAGCTTTCTTTAAGGGAGCTTTTAGAGGCATTAAACTCTTCAGACATCTGGTTCCATTCACCACTGTGAACAATTTTCAGGTAGCTTTTCTCGTTTCACACCAAACCAGTCTCACGTTTAGAAAAACTGGACGAATTCCTGTTTAATCCTCATTAAGGCCATTCAAAACATTAGGGGAACGACTGGCGTACAAATATAACTCACAACTCAGAGAGGTGCTCCTCAGCTTGTTTTAATTCACAATTTCTAACTCTGTGGTCATAAACAGGATGTTCAGTTATGATTCAGCGACAATTAAGCAAGTTTATTTATGTAACATGCACAGAACATCGGGTTTAAGTTATGGAGTAATGTTTAAATGATTACTGTTCAATCATAGGTTTCGCTTTTGAAGAGCCCCCCCCCCCCCCCACTCCACCCCTGCTGAGTGTAATTTATTAAGCATCAGGCTGATGGTCAGTCATGATTGCACCACCTTATGTAACAGCACATAGGAGTGGGGGCTAAGGCAAAGGAGCGATGAGCCTGTGAAGTCTTAAAGACCCTTCAGACATAATCAACTGCAAACATTATGAACAATCGACAGAACATC
Source organism: Hemigrammopetersius urotaenia (assembly GCA_037974485.1). Taxonomy (NCBI): domain Eukaryota; kingdom Metazoa; phylum Chordata; class Actinopteri; order Characiformes; family Alestidae; genus Hemigrammopetersius; species Hemigrammopetersius urotaenia. The sequence continues at coordinate 12,395 of JBBPDC010172200.1, read as the reverse complement.
AGCCCAAGAGCCATCTTCATCGCACACCCCCGCACTACGCACAGGGGCCACCATAAAGGTCACTGTAATGACCATCAGGATAGTCACCACCATCTCCTCATGGGGGGAACTCCTTATTTGGTCATACAGGCTGCAGCTTTCAATCTCTGGTGAACGTCCGTTTCACAATAAAACCTTTTTTCCTTGTTTTTTTTTTTCAGAATCAGAAGCAGAGAACTTTTTTGATCCCAGAGGAAAGTGTTTATGTTATGAGTGCACAGACACACGAGACAAAACAAGGTAAAATATAAAACAGTCTAAATAAATCCAATTAAATACTCTATACAAAATACGTTGGCACTATTAGTACTACAGATAAATAACTTACTGGTAAGTGAATTATTGGTAGTGAAATGCTGTTAAAGTTTCAAAACACACCATTTATTCCCCAGTCTAGCCAGTTCATATATGCTAATGCTAATGTAGCACCAGCCTGTTTTGAATTCACCGTTCTCATGATGTCACAAAAACCAACAGTCAGCTTATAGCAGCCTATCGAAACTTAACTCTGCCCATTCTCAATACTGTTAAAAGCAGTGCTTTAGTTTGCACGATATAGGGCAACCAATCAAAGCGGAGCTTGTTAACATCGTTCCCAAATGCGCAGTAACAAAGACGTGGGAGTCTAATGGTGCGGCTGTAGATTTTATTGGACACCCTGTTCTTAATAGAGTTTGAAAATGGTAACATTGAAGTGAGTTCTGGCTGATTTTGGCGAATTAAACATGATTTAAATGCCAGACAAAAAGCAGGACATGAGCTATTTAAGCCGGCAGTGTGTATCTTAATGCGAAACACTGACCTTATGATACTTCAAACATGTGATTCATGCTCACCTGGTACTCATTACCTCCAGTGTTTTGATGGACTGCAGATTCCCCTGATGAGTTGAGTTCCTGGGATGCCGAAAAAGGGCCTGCTCATATTTTTGTGATGCATTGCAATTACAAACATGACAGATCAAAGCTAAATGTAGTGTATGCCGCAGTGCTAGAACAGAGGAAAGTCAATGTTGTGCATGTAATGTAATGTGGTGATGGAAGCATATGCTGCAATGTAAAAAATGTGCTTGCACAAGAAAAAAAATAGTATTTTTATACCAGTGTGGCTGGCATGGTGACGCAAGGGTTGTGCTGTCACTTCAGGAAGGTCCTGGGTTTGATATCCCCTCTGTTTTGGAGTTTGGATGTTCTCCTGTTTCCAGCAGGAACTCTGGTTTCCTCCCACAGTCCAGTTGGAGATGCAGATTTGCCCCATGGTGTGTCTGTGACCAATTACCAATAGATTTTTTACCCCAAACACCACTGGGTCATTGTTTTTGTACTTTTATGGATTCTCTCCCCAATTTAGCCATGTCACATACCAGCGCTATATTGAACTTCTCCTATCACTCAGTTCCACCAATGCAGGGAGGCTGAAGGCTCACATGTGCTTTCTCCAAATCGCATGGACTCAGGGAACCAGCAGAATGTTGTTTTTGGGTAATTTCTACTAAATGCTATAATGTGGTGAGAAATCAAAATCCTGACACATCATCAACTGACTGATGCCCTCTCTTGTCTTCTAATGGACAAACATTATGCAAATGACCTTAATATGTGTACTTTTAAGTACGTTTTTGGCACAAGAACTGTTTTGCTTTAGCTGAGATCTCCTTCTACACTCTCACGCTTCTATAAAACTGAACTTTTAGCCGAATTCATTAAGTCAGAGATGCCAGTCCTTCAGAATTTAATGTGAAGTGGCTGAGTAATGCTTCTGATGTGGCAACTCCTCTCTCACACAACAAATTACAGAACCAACAAAGAACAACCACATTTACCCGCTTTCTTTAATGAACCTCATCCAAAACATCTGACAAAATCAAGTTTATATGTGTCTTTGACCGCTGCACTTTCAGATGCTTTCAAACATTCAGGCTGATGGTTAGAAGGAAATTTAAACAGCTTAATGATCAAGCCTTCCTAAATTCTCAGTGACATTATGCTTCAGAAATACCTCAAACATTCACTTTACATTCGATTATTTTAACTACAGAACAGTTCTTCTGGTCAATAAGCATGGCTCTTATACAACTCTCAGGATTTGGGACAGATCTGTTCCCTGGTTCAACACTGAAATATCCTCCTCGCTTAAGGCAAGAAATGAAGGTTGGGTTCTCGCCACCAGAACTGGGGACAGAGATCACTGGCTTCCAGCTAAATGTGGCAACTCTGTGCCGATCCCGACCCATATCCTATTATATAGCCATTGCATTTCTGACCAGGGAGCTCTTTGCCTCCTCTTGAAGCTGCTGGTCGTTTATTCGATAACTCTAATCTGGAAAGCTCTCGGAATAGAAAAAAACCCCGCTGTGAGGCAACGTCTCTCTAAATTTCAGCCTTTCTCCCCTCGTCACTATAAGCACTAGGAAAAGGAGGGTTTGTTCCCATAGGCATCATATGTCCCCACTACACTTTGTTGAGGGCAATTACTTCCCCACCACAAGGGTCAGCAAGTTTAAACTCCACCTGTTATCCCCCCCAAGGCTGACAAATACACTTGCCCCCCTCGACAAATTCGATTTCCACCACTGTGTTCACAAACAGTAAAGTGATCATTCTGTCATACACCACAGCAAACACTGAACAGAAGGAAGTTCTTCCTCTGCATTTAACCCATTCACCAAGTGAAGCAGCAAGCAGCCAGGAACACAGCACCCCTGAAGCAGTGTGTGGGGACGGCACCTTGCTCAAGGGTGGCTCAGTGGTGCCACAAGCAGCCCTGGGTTTTGAAACCACACCTCTCTGATTGCAGGGCGAACTCCCTAACCTCTAGGCCACCAGCTCCCCCCACCAACTGCCTCTACACCAACAAAAACACTCGACACAGTCCTCACCACATTTTAAACTCCCGTGTTTGGACCTCAGGCAGTGCTGTGAGGTCCAAGCAGTGTTATGATAATGTGCCAGGGGAGATTGATGGACATTGCTGTGGGAAGTGTTATCATAACTTGTGTTGCATTCTGCTTTTCGTACAGAGACAAAATAAATTAACAAAAAAACAAAGTATATAAAACAGTATATGGGGTAAAACATGGTGTTCCAGGTGAGGTTTAGGACACATTTTGTTAAAGATAGAAAGGACTTTAGCACAATTACATCCAAAACAGTGTTGTCTGGGGCAAATCTATCCGTAACATTAATGTTAATAAATTATAATAATTTTTGTCTGAACATAATAAGCACAACAAATACGGTGCCGCTGTTTTTTCACACTTTTCCTGCAGTTATTTTCATGAAATGACTCACTTTGCAGTAGCTTGTAATACACTTGGTAATTCTGTAGCAAATTTGTTGACAGTTTACATGAACAAGCATTCCAAACAAACTTGTCTCCGCCTACTTTATATCATGTAACGGAGCGTTACACATTTTAACTGATTTTTCGAGCAGAATTACCAGTATATGGGAAACAGCACATGTAACTCACAAAGGAGGCAAAGCGTCAGATCTTTTATTATGACGGGCCCCAAACTCTCTTAAAACCTTATTCAAAAATGTTAGAAGCCATGAATCATCAATGCAAAGCATTTCTCCATGTAAAGTCTGGTCCATGAACCTCCCAATCTGTTTTTAAAGAAAAGTACAATCTCTGTCATCACACTTGATGTAAAAATTCTCTCGCTGCCACCCATAGAGAGAAGCATTGCTCAGTCCTTTTTTCTCTCCAAGGACTTGATACAGTTAATCACTCCCTACTGAAGTGAAAGGGATCATATGTGAACACACCACAGCACACAGTGTGAACAGCATGAAATACTTCCTCTGCATTTAACCCATTCACCAAGTGAAGCAGGGGGCAGCTACGAACACAGCGCCCGGGGAGCAGTGTGTGGGGATGGTACCTTGCTCAGGGTACCTCAGAGGTGCCCAGCGGTCTTGGGAATCGAACCTGGCCTTTCTGATCACAGGGCGAAAGCCTTAACCAATAAGCTACCAGCTGCCCCAAGCTGGTACTACTGTTAATACATTCAGCAGTTTTAACCATAGAAAAGATCTCTCGACTAGACAGTAAATCAAAGCTGGTACCAATAACTGAGTCCCACACGGATCAAAACTATTAAATGTCACATTTCAAGTTTATTGTCAAATACAAATAATAATGGAGCATCATCACCAGTAATGCATTTCTTGGACTCTGTAAAATAGCATTTCATAGAATAAAAAAGTAATAAAATAGTAAACACAGTAAGTAGTAAAATAATAAAGTGCCTGGTAGACAACAGTGTTTAACATTTTCAATTAAAAATGCCTGTAGTGTAAGACAGCGTGAGCCATGCTGTACTGTTCGGCTGAATCTACTGTCGTAGTAATGGACAAACCATCAGTTTTTTTATATATATATATATACAAACTGCCTTTTACAAACTAGTTCTAGGATACACTGTTAAAAGAGTCATGGTGTATAAGGACCTTGGCACATGGCGAGATAACAAAGGTTTTTATAAATATCATGTTTCTGAAGCAAAATCTTGTTTTCCTGTATACTAAGGGGGTCCCTCAAGGGTCAATCTTTGGCCAATTACTATTTAATAGCTGCAATGTTTGGCTGAATCTATTGCCATAGCAACTGCAGTGTTCTTTTAATACAATTTGCCTTTCATAACTGTAGACCAGTTTGAAATGTTGGAAAATGTCGCAGCCACCCTGAAGGAGCGCTGAAAGAGTGCTGGAGTATAAGGGCCTTTGCACGTGATAAAAGATGTCCTTTAAATACGTTTCTGAGGCAAAAACTTGGTTTCCTTTGTTGAAACCAAGTTTTTTCAATTCAATTCATTTTCAATTTCCGCACCAGGAAAACAATTGCTGAGATAATGTTACTGTGATTATGGTTATTATGGCACCATCCACCTTCTTTAAGTCACTATGTTTAGGATCTCATGCTGCTTTCAGGGTTCAGGGTTCTTTCAGTGCCCAATATAAATATATGCAAATGCTCAGACCTGCTCCAGTGGCTGGATCACCCTTCAGGTACCAGCAGTTTTCAACGAACTGGAAAATTCAGCTAATCGCAGAGCTGGACTTCATTACAGCACAATTGACCCGCAAACTTTTACTCTCTGGAACTGTTTTATCGGATCCAGGTTTCACTCTCTTTTTATTAACTATGCCTTAGTCACTCTGTTCATTTTTTCTGTTTTATCATTTTGTTTTTGCTGTTACCTTTTCGCTTTTTTTTAGATAATAATCTGATAATAATAATGATAATATTATTGATAATAATAATAATTATTATTATAATAATCTGATAACAATAAAAAACTGATAATAATAATGATAATAATAATCTTTAATAATAATCTGATGATTGATTCGACTGATTTTACATAGTTTTGTTATTATTATTACTTTGTCTTTTAATTGTTATGATGTGTTTTTGTACTTTTATTGTTGTTTCTGATTATTTCCACACAGCAAAATCCAAAGTGTTAATTTCACACCTACAGTGTTCATGTTTTTCTTCTGATTTTATACGGGTACACATCAAATTGAGTTAAATTTACACATTTTGTGTAGTGTTGTATTTTTTCACACTTGTCAGGTATTGAAATAGACTTATTTTTGCAGTGTTTTGGGAATATAGATTCCACGGAGTGGAATGATCTTATAGGTGTAGAGCAAAAAAAGTCACTTTTGTGGTATTTTGTTGTTTTAGAATACAACTTTTTGTTTTTATCTTTGTTACTGTTTGTGCTACATATTAAATGTGAGTCTTCCTCTGTGGATTTATCTTTTATTTTATGTTATTATTTATATTACTGATTTGTACAGCTGTATCTGATTTGTCTTATTATCTGATCGCTGACTGATTTTGTTCTTACTCTTTGTCTTCTTGTTGATTTTCTGTGTTTTTATACTTTATTTCTGCTTTATCTTATTGTTTGTGCTACATAGTGAATGAGGGGTCTCAGCGGAGTCCTACTGTACAGAAGGAAATGAACATAATAAAAACAAATAAACATAAATATATAGTCAAATTAAAAATTCAAATAAAAACTGTGTGGAGGTGGATTCGGTTATTCATACTTTGGAGAGATTAAAATGAGTTTGGTGCACATCTGACCGGGTGATGATGAGGGAGGGCAGGAGAAGGGGGGGTGTGGGGGAGGAGGAAGCTTCCTTTTATAAGCGCGAGCTGCTGGTCTGGGTTGGCTCATTCTTTGCAAAGCCCCGAGCGCGCGCACTTGGATAGGCTGGTCACCTGGCAGTTTTTTTGCGCGTTCACAGTTTTCCCGGACCCGCGATTTGCGCGCGCTCTTGCGCTCTTTTCCACGAGAAGGGAATACTCAGCGTCCGCGCGCATGAAAGAGGGACGGGGGCACGCGCTGCCCCGCGAGAAACTATCCACTGCGCCGTAGCGGACGTACGCGCGCGCGCGAGAACGATGCGTAACGGCACCGGCAGCGCGGGGAACGACACCGGGGACCCCTTCGGGCGCAACGAGGAGGTGGCGAAGCTGGAGATCGGGGTGCTGAGCGCAACGTTCCTCGTGGCCGTGGCGGGAAACGCGTGCGTGCTTCTCGCCGTGCAGCGCGCCAACAAGAAGGGCTCGCGCGTGCACCTGTTCATCAAGCACCTGAGCCTGGCCGACCTGGTGGTGGCCTTCTTCCAGGTGCTGCCGCAACTCTGCTGGGAGGTCACGTTCCGCTTCCACGGGCCGGACCTGCTGTGCCGGGTGGTGAAGCACGCGCAGGTGCTGGGCATGTTCGCGTCCGCCTACATGCTGGTGATGATGACGGTGGACCGCTACCTGGCCGTGTGCCACCCGCTCGAGACGCTACGGAGGCGCCCGGCGAGGCGCGCCCGCGCCACCATCGCGGCCACGTGGCTGTGCAGCGTGGCGCTGAGCGCGCCGCAGTACTTCATCTTCTCCCTGAGCGAGGTGCGGCCCGGCTCGGGCGTCTACGACTGCTGGGCTCACTTCATCGAGCCGTGGGGCGTGCGCGCCTACGTCACGTGGATCGCCGCGGGCATCTTCCTCGTGCCCGTGCTGGCGCTCGGGCTCTGCTACGGCCTCATCTGCCGCAGCATCTGGAGGAACGGGAGGGGCAAGGCGCGCCGGCAGCACGCAGGATCCCTCGCCGGGAGCGCGCGCGTCAGCGGCGTCTCCACCATCTCGCGCGCCAAGCTGAGGACCGTCAAGATGACCTTCGTGATCGTGCTCGCGTACGTGGTGTGCTGGGCGCCCTTCTTCGTCGTGCAGATGTGGTCCGTGTGGGACGAGGAGTTCTCCTGGCACGGTGAGGGTCACTGGGTCACAGTCGCAGGGGGTTCAAGTCAAGCAGGTGTTTGTTGTCATTTCAGTCACGCGCACACAGCACAGCGAAATGAAACAATGTATCTCGACCAGGGTGCAACACAGACAACAAAGAACAAAAACAGTAACAAAACAAGAGGGCAGGGCAGGAAAGAGTTCAAAAAAGTAATTTACAGGATATGACAACATACAGTGCAGTTTAATGATCAGGGGACCACACATGGCACGAAAAAAGTCTTTATTTTATTTATATCTATTGAACATTTACTAAAACTTTAATGCACTTAAGCAGGGTTTGGCTGTCTAGTTTCCAGAATATAAAAGGGCACCAGAGGGGCTATCAGGGGGTTAATGAATAGGTATCACGTGACTGTAATGGCATTCAAAAATATGACATTGTTATTATATTCATGGCCAAAGGTTTATTCATGGCAAAAAGCTTTAATGCCCTTCAGGGCGTGGTTTCAAAAGTATAAAGGGGCACCAGAGGGGCTATTAGGGGTTTGATGAAAGGGGTCTGGAGTCTAACATGTGAATTCCCAAGAAATCAAAATGTCTTTATTATATCGTGGCCATATCATTTATTATATTATAACCTTATAATATTCATGGCCACTAAAAAGTGATGGAAGCTACAGGGTTTGATTGTCTGATTTCCAGAGTATAAAAGGGCACCAGAGAGGTTTAATGAATAGGGGACCAAACACATGAATGCAGTGGAGTTCCCTAAAATGATATCTTTACTATATTCTAAACCACTGAAAAAGTACAAAGGCTTTAATGCTATTCAAATGGTGTTTCCAGAATATATAAATATATAAAGGGGCATGTGACTTCCATGCCCCCACCCCCCAATGAAAATGTCCCCAATCTCATATCTTTATTATAGTCATGGCCATTGAAAAATGACAAATGCTATAATGCTCTTCAGCAGCGGGGGGTGACTATCACTGGCATCCAGAATATGAAGGGGCTCCAGAGGGGCTGTCGGGGGTTTAATGAAGGGTCCAAAGTCCAACGTGTAAATCCCCAAGAAATGAAAATGTCTTTCTTATATAGTGTCCAGTTTCCCAATATTGTATCTTTTTTATATTCATGGTCATGGAAAAGTTGCGAAATCTTTAATACTCCTGAACAGGTCGGTGAGTATCAATGGTTTCGAGAGTATAAAGGAGCACAGGAGGGCTGTCAGGGGTTTTAATGAACAGGGGGGCAAAGTCCAGTCAGTGAATGCTGTGACACTTCCCAATTTTCTATCTGTATTATATTCCTGGCCATGAAAAAGTTACACAGTCTTTAATGCTCTGCAGCAGTGAGGTGACCAGGACTCCAACATGAATGCCATGTCATTTCCCGGTATTTATATTGTTCATTGTATTATTTACTGTATTCTTAGCCATTGAAAAGTTACAAAAGCTGTAAACCTCTTCAGCAAGTGGGCTGACAATCACTGGTTGTGGATCTTTTAACAATCTTGTGCAAAAGTGATCGGATGGTCAGATTTTTTAAATTTACAGCTGAAAGTAAGTTAACACACCCTCCACTGCAGACATGCCAACTCCAGTCCTGGGGTCCAGTTCGGTGGTTCATCTCCTCTCACTAAACCTGGCAGTGTAAAAGTGTGTTGGAGCAGAGAAATCACCAAACTGTTCCGAACACTAGACCCTCCAGGACTGGACTTTACTGGGCGTTTAAAAGCAATAATGCAGTTAAAAGTAGAGCAGAGGCTCCCTGCCTCCGTTCTGGAGGACCAGCCCTGCACATGCACTGCTTCAGCTCAGGAAGAGCTTGTGAACTGTCTGATCATGTGTGTTTAAAGCAGGGAAAACACTACAGTGTGTGAAGCTGTGGGGGACCTCCAGGAGCATCTAATTTGACCAGGGGTGCACACAGTTTCGCACAAGATAACTGAAGTACTCACAACTTATTGTTAACTTACTAACAATGTTGGAGTTTAAACTACTTTAACGTAATTCACCACTGGTTTAAACAAATCTAAACACAGTTCTAAGAAGTTAAACAGGTAAAATGGAGAGGTGGAGCCAGAGACTGCAACTCTGTTTACACCAGTTAGAACATTTTAGTGTGATTTATTTAAACAACCAATCCGGTTCATGTTTATATCTCGTAATTTTAGCGTGAACAGCTTGTTTGACTTGGAGCTGTTCTAGTAAGTTGTGTGAGTGTTACTTAAAGTCTTGTAATGTCAAACACAAATGCAGAAATACCTCAGCGCCACAGTGCTTAAGTGCGATTGTGTATATAATTTTCCAAAACATTTTAGTCATTGCTTGGATCTTTCAAATGCAATAAATCCACAGTTAGTGATATAATACTACATTTTATTATAATATTTTTATGTCTTACTGATGTTTGCTATGGGATTTCTAATACCCGTCAGCTCAAGAATAAACACATCAATTATGCAGATTTAGAAACAAGCTGCATTTACATTTGGATGCTTTCGTTTATCCTATAATCTTTACTGACAGCACCAGTCTGTCTTTAAAATACTCTGCTGTTTATCTAGTAAAGCTTCTTACAACACTGATAATCTGGTTTAAATATCCTCTGTTCGTTTACGCCCAGCTGAACAAGAGGAAACACTGTAGGTGTTGAACACAGCAGGTGTCGCTCTACATGTGTATCATACGAACCTGATTTTTCCTTTAATGACTGGTGGAGAGAAAGGCTTTGATTATGTGACCATGCCTCCGCTGTGCGATTCTTACAGGAAACCACAAGCAGCTGCACAGAGTAAATGTGATTTATTTATATTATTTGATTAATTACTGTGAGCCAGAAGGCCTTGCTTAATTTACTGAGTTGTGAAAAGGCTGAGTTGTGTATGTACTGAGTTGTGTATTAATGTTCACGTTTATAAAATGCTCTCCCAGGACAGAGGTGTGTTTGCAGGGTGGGTTTCTTATCCGTATCTGCCCTCATGCCCCTCTTCCCGCGTCCCCTCTCCCCGCTCTCTCCCTGCAGACTCGGAGAACACGGCCGTGACCCTTTCGGCTCTGCTGGCCAGTCTCAACAGCTGCTGCAACCCGTGGATCTACATGCTGTTCAGTGGTCACCTGCTCCACGACTTCCTGCGCTGCTTTCCGTGCTGTCGACCCATCGCAGGCGGCAGCGTGCGGAGGACCACCGTAACGGACAAAGCTCCCACCGCCCGGACCACCGCCAGCACCTCCAACTCATGGAGGGAACCGTGCAACTCCCGCAAGTCCAGCCAGTCCATAGTGCTGGACTACCCATGCAGAGCCGGCCACTCCATCACACATGAGTCCTAGAGCCTTACTTGCTCCTGGGCCTGGGCATTCTTCATCATGGTTGCCAAGGTGACAACAAAACATTTGGATCACTAGCGCTGAGGCGGCACATACAAGTGGAGTAACAGTGTTCATTGCAGTTGCCTAGGTAACGACAAGATTTGGGCCATTTTTGGGCATTGACAGGACTGATCGTGGTTGCTTAATTAAAAAATAACAACCATTATTGCCACTTATGGGCTCTGACAGTACTGACTGTGGTTGCCTAGGTAACAGTATCACGTTTGGACCACGTTCGCACTGATTGTGGTCACTTAAGTGAGAAAATAACTATTTTGCCGCCATGACAGTACTGACTGTGGTTGCCTAGGGAACAGTATTACTTCTGTACCACAATAGCACTGATTGTGGCCATGACAGCATTGATTATGGTTGCCTAGGTAACAACAGTGCTTTTGGCAAATGACATTGGTTGTCTAGGCAACAGTTGCTTTGCTCCAAGATGGTTGGTTGCGGCAAGTTTGGTGCAATGACAGTAAGAACAGTGGTTGCCTAGGTGACAATTACACTTTTGGACCATGGCACTGCAGGTTGCAGTCACTAAGGCAACGACAGCATGTCAGGCCAATCAGGTGGTGACCGCGGTGCCAGTCGCCGAGGCAACCGCGCTGCTTTTGGGCCACTTTTAAGGCCACTTTTAACAGTATTCTGCCCTACAAAGCCAAAGTGCAGTAACTACGTATTTGGTCAAAACTGACTTTAGACTACAAATCTCCTTTGTCTTGTGAGAAAATATCCTGGTTCAAAGTTGTTCCGTTTCAGAGAAAGGTTTTACTGGCCAGTTTAAAAACTTTAAAGCCATTTTGCACAGTTACAACTTTGGCGTAATTACTACACTTTGGCTTTGTAGGGCGGTATTGATGGTAGTCAACAAAAACCCATACTGGCACACTGCACATTACATAAACTGAATGAAATATGTCTATATGTTATTATAATTAGACAGCCCTGGGCACTAGCCTACTGAATACGTTTTCAAGGAGTAAATCATTGGGCCAATACAAGCCATTTTTCATCTCGTGTAATATGAATGTGTCTAGTGTGAGTAAAGTTCACAGCGAAGCCGTTTAAAAGTCTTGTTCTCTCACAGTCTCTGGGCAGCCGGGAGTGAATAAGCAGTAGCGTTTAAAGCACATCAGTATGTTTTCATAGTGATGCACTCACTGAAAACGTGTAGAACACTGTCTCCGCTGGGCCAGTGAAGCAAATGGGGAAAGGAGGAATATCCCACTCTTCCAGCATAGCCTACAGTGCACTCAGCTTTTTATAGCTCTTACACCTCTGAGCTGGTTCCTGTTCTTTGGTCCTGATCCAGTATCAGTTAGCTCGCGCTCTGTAAGCATGTGTGGACACATTTTACTGCTGCTAACCTAGCCTTGTCCCGCTCAGATAAACAGGATCAGTGACAGGTTCATGTGTTAAATTCCACCTTGGTAGCCAAGGTTTCCACTGATCTTGATTCTTTGTTCGGTATTTATGTCTAAGAAATGTCTCTTGAGTTAATACTTTACAGAAATGCTTTACAGAAAAATTATTTATTTTAGCGAATACAAATGGAAACCAGTTATATTTTAATATATCAGCTGAAAGGCCGATCAGCTAATGTGAAGTAAATTAAGTGAGCTTGTGTCCTGATGTGGGTGGGTTTGGTACACACACACACACACACACACACACACACACACACACACACACACACACACACACACACACACACACACA